>VDFB02142033.1:0-45664 GCA_007258455.2 Sequoia sempervirens
TTTCTAGATTTATCCTAAACTATATCATTTGTCGGTATGGTGTCCCTCAGTCCATAATCACTGACAATGGCCACCCATTTAAGAACCAAGAAGTCCGCCACTTGTGTGATGAATTTCATATCCAACATCACTTTTCCACCCCATACTACCCACAAGGTAATGGCCAAGCAGAGGCATCTAACAAGACCATCATTAGAATCCTCAAGAAGACTGTCAATGATGCTGGTCGTGACTAGCATTTACAGCTTAACCCTGCCTTATGGGCTTATCGTACAAGTATCCATACTCCCACTGGTGCTACCCCATATTCACTTGTCTTTGGATCTGAAGCCATTTTACCTATTGAGGTCAAGATTCCTTCCCTAAGGGTATCCCTGAAAGGCCATATTGATGATGAAGAGTACCGAGTGTCGAGACTCCATGAGCTAGAATTTTTAGATGAGCGAAGACAAAAGGCACTAGACCATCTTCAAGTATATCAGAATCGCCTTCGCCGTAGCTATAACAGGAGGGTTTTGAACAGGAACTTTGACATTGGTGCCCTGGTTTTAATGGAGAACCAAAAGAATCAAGCAGAAAGAGACAAACCAGGAAAGTTTGAACCTAATTGGTTAGGACCTTATGTTGTCACTGAAGCTTTTGGATCAGGAGCGTATCAACTCTCTACCCCTGAAGGCGAACCATTGTCCTCACCAATCAATAGTATGCATCTAAAAAAGTTATACGCATAGCTTCTGGGAGTCCTTTGTCTTATTTAAAAAAAAAATAAAAAATAAAATAAATTGTTATCAAGGTGAAAACCTGGCAAACAGGCGTCTTGGTAACACCAAAAAAATTAGATAATATGAAAAATGGTAAAGACAAATCATTCGTCCAATGGTGAAAACCACTTCGGTGGCGCTTTGGATAGGTACCATGGTGAAAACCTGGCAAACAGGCACCATGTGTACTCAACTTTGCTCCTTTGTCTACTATCATTCTACTACCTTGTACATAGTCCACTTCCCTGTACATAATACCTATCCCTGTACATATCCCTTATCTTTCCTGTCCATCATTTCTATATACCATTCATAATAAGTGGTAGTCTTTCCCATAACTTGGAACGATTGACATCGAGTGCATTTCATATCCCCCGTTTTACCCTATTCATAATCGATTGGTCTTATACTCGACTGGGGGAAAACACTTGACGTGTGTCATATTGGTTCTTACATTGGCTGTGTTGAAGACGTAAAACCATGGAAAATCCAAAAACATCACAAAATGACCTGAGAAAACACAAAAACATCAGAAAAATTCAAAAAGACAAAAAAAAATCAAAACATTTCGCAAAATCCAAAAACAGAGTTAGAGTCAGTCGCACTTGTCAGTCTTTGTCGTTTGTCGAACTACGTTGCCTCTGCGACTGGACGTAGGCAAGGCCATCTGCCGATGTGCCCCTGAGGCATTAGGTCAGTCTGTTTAGGTTTGTTTGCATAAATTCATGAGTCAATCCATATGTCTATATGACAAGGTCATTGGTCATGTCGAACTACGAGGTCTCTGCATGTATAACGTAGGCAAGGCCATCAATCGATGAGCCCCTGAGGCCACACTAGGTCAGTCCTTTAGGGTTTTTCATCACACACAGTCAATTGTCAACGCATCGTCTCAAGTCATGCGTCAATCTGGTGAACAAGTTAGCAATGTCTCTGAGTCAAATCAAACAACTTGCCAAACAAAACAATCAAAACAAATCAACTACAGTCTGCTACAGGATGTGTCCTTCTTGGAAACAGACGGTATCAAAACAATCAACCTATGTCTTATACAGGATGAGTCCTTCCTGCGTAATCGACAAGGTCAAAACAATCAAACGTAGCCTTACACAGGTTATCACATCAACGACATTTGACTTAACGTCTTATATGATACATGTCTTTCTGAAACCAGGCTTTGTCATGCCTTATACAGATAGTCATAACATCAAAACCAGACTCACAGTCTTATCCGGTATGTGTATCTCCTGAAATCGGGCTCTACCAATCAACAAATCAAACGAACAAATCATGTTTTTGGCAAATATTTTCATTGACTTTTTGACTTTATGGCTTCTTTATCTTATCATTTATCTTGAATTGATGACTAGGATTCATGATACTAGCTTTCTCAAGGATGTCCCATGAAGGATTTAGAGAAGCAATGACGTATCAAGATTCTATTTTCTTTGACTGCTGTCTGTCGACTATCTTTTAACTTTGATTTTGAGTCATGTTACTAGTTTCCTCAAGGATGTCCCATGAAGGATTTAGAGGAGCAATGACATCTCATGACCCATCTTTTACTTTGTTTGTTGTCTGTGGTTTGTATTGACAAAAAGAATGGGGCAATTTGTGTCCTTAGTATGAGTTAATGACAATCCTTGTCTGCGACTGTCTGTTATCAGCAAGTCGATGACCTTGCACACCTTGATCTATGTCATATCATGGTGTTTTTCTCCATTTGTATTAGTCCCGCCCAATGATGATAAAGTGCAATACCTTTTGTGATACAACAAAACATCAAAGATTGATAATACTAACATCCATGTCTTTTATTATTCATCATTCTTTTCGCACTAACATTTCTTCTTTTCTACATCTTCACCACCATTATCTATTTTCCTCTATCCTTTTTCTTTCTTTCATCTTCTAGTTCTCTCATCGATTTCGAGAGCACACTCATGTTCTTTGAACCCACCTGTCCTCCTGAGGGGGCATACCTTCACCATTTTTAATCTGGAGCATGACTGGGGCATATTTGTCATCGACTTTCTTTAACACAACGCCTAAACGACATTGTATCAAAGAGGGGCAAATGTAGACACTGAAATTTGGTTTAAGCCTGCGACTTCCATATTCTTCGTAATTCTTATTATTCATGGTCATGATTAAATAATGTCAATTATTTAATTATTCATCTTAACATTAATTCTTCTATTAATTAAATAATTTCAATTATTTAATTAATTCACTTTTCTTCATTTCTTCTATTAATTAAATAAACGCTTGTTATTTAATTATGTTACTAATTAACCTTATTCTTCTGGTTAAATTAAATAAATCATTATTTAATTTGTTCTTTATCATATTTCAACTATAATTAAATAAATTCTTAATTTATTTAATTATTCATTTTGAGTCCTTTCATCACTTAGTTAAATAAATATTATTTATTTAATTATCCTTCGAATATTGTCTCTTGAATTAAATGAATTATTTAATTCATAAATTCTATTTTAACACATTCTTCTATATTTTAGATAATTATGTGAGTTATCTAAGTATTCACTTTCACTCGACTCGACATCTATTTTAATCGTTCAGTTAACTATTGATTCGATGTCTGAGTGGCATTCTCGAGTAATCTCCTCGTCTAACCATTCAATCGTCCAGTTCTAACTCATTTGTGTGCACATGCATATTAATTAAATATTATTATTTAATTAATTAAGTGTTGTGCGTGCGTTCGAACAGAGAGTTGCTTTAATCAATCTTTATATTTGTCATGCAAAGATAATTCTTATGTCTTCGAATGCCGAACTGAAGATTAAATCATTTATTTAATCTTTAATCCTATTTCTAATTCGAATCACTCATGTCATTATTGTCAGCCATCAGAATGCATGACTAATCAGTCAATCTCAACCGCCTCAATCTTTCAATCTTGGCCTGTCATTCGAATAATCAATTTTCTATAAATTGATTTGTCATTCTTCATTCCAATCTCTCGCGAATTTTGTAACTTTGGAGAGCACTTTGTCTTGAATCTTCGATATTTTGCTAATCACTATCTTAGGCTATACTTGCACGAACTTGAAAATTTGAGGGCAATTATACTACACAAGCAAAATGGAGAAGGGAAATCGAGATGAATCATGGAAATACGTTTGAAGATTGGTGAGATTGTTCTAGTTTTTAATTACGTTTTTACTTTCCCATGTTCTTTGTTGCTTAACGAATGAATTTGCATTTTAGATTTTAGTATTGCATGCATGTGTGCTTCTAATCAAACTTCTTTGTTGTCTATTGTGCAAAGATTTTATTTGGCGTTACAATACCTACATGAACCATCAATGGTAATGTATTACACTACTAATCATGCACTGAAACAATCAAGAAAAGTGCAGAAACATGAGCTGAAAGAGAGACATCAACATCATCATATATTGTTTTATGCTAACATCATTTGTTTCTTTATGCATGTATAGGGAAAGTCATGAAGCTAATTATCATTTGAAGATCAAGCATGTGGAGAAAAATGGGCTCCCACAAGGGTAGAGCTTAGCATGCTACCCCTTATACATTACAAGTGGACTGAGAAGGAGATTGCAATCATCATGTTCATCAAGAAGGGAAATATACAACTGAAAGAGTAAAACAGAGTTCATCCATCAAGTTATTAAGCCAACTATTCACTCATAATAGTCAAATATGTTTCTGAAAGCTACAGGTGAACAATGGGTTTAATTAGCTCAATCAATTCAACTAAGTACATTCATCTCAAACATTGTTGTATGGTTATATTCTTCTGCCATAGTATTATTTGTTCATCATGTTCATGATATTATGCAAAGTTCAATAGTGTTCATGCTCATGATAGTGATAATGAACAAGCATACGCAATGCCTCACCAATAAGAGTATTATTTAACAAAGAGCACTGTTTCGGATTTTCATTTTAGAAGAGAGCAAGTGCATGTAACAATTTTATTAAATGCAACATAAAAATGCATGAAGAGTGCCAGGTTGAAGAACAAGAATATGAAAGGACAGACAAGCATGAGGGGAGCTTCATGTTTTCAAGCATCAAGTAATCCACTGTGTTATGTATCAATGCAACTGTGGTATTATTGTTTTAGAAAGATGTTTGTATCATTTAGCTATGCTTTCGAGGTATGATTTTAAGGATATTTAGCATGTATTTAAAGGAAGGAAAATATGAATATATCAAACAAGAATTGCAATGTGAAAAGTCATTTTCAGAATGAGCAGAATATACATTGAACATGGTATGAATGAGGGTTTGGAGTGTATCTCTGAAGAGTGTGACTGTGAGTGCATAAGAGACTAGAGTGAACAAGTAATCCACAGTTCAAATTAAAAGATTTCTGTGTGCAAGGAGTGAACAACATTATAATGGTAACTAAAAATGTAAACATAAGATACATGAAGGTTCAGTATATTTAAAGTACATGATGCCCATGTGAGAAATTAAATCTAAGATATATTTTTCCAGAATCTCATATACCCGTGTGAGGGTTTTCAATACTAATGTAAAGGACATATGTGTTTTTCAAAATATTATAAACACAGGTGGGGTTTGTTAGAAATAAGATTTATACAGTGTTTCCATGGTCGAGGCTAGAATACAACAAAAAATACATTCAGATAAGCTTGTTTTCAGAATAAAAGATACCCATGTAAAGGTTTAATTATAAACAACAAGAGAAAGTAAAACATCATCATGGGTCGAGCTCCATAAGAGAAAATCACAAGATAACCAAGTTTTCTTCAAAACAAAAAATACCCATATGGAGGAAATTAAGAATTCAGGATACAAATGAAGTGCAATGAAGGGGTTGAGCTCAAATTTTGGAGAGACCCAAAATACATGTTATTCTCTTTAAAGGACATATTTCTTTCATTTTTAGAATATCCACATTGGGGTTTTGATTTTAAAAGAAAGTAGTACAATTTTCAAGATTCTACAGAGAAGCAAGATTGATGTTTTCTTTCATTTCCAGAGGGACCCATTTGGGGTTTTGAAAGAAAAATAGAGTGCATAAATGGCATGGTGAGCCATACTATTTTTCAACAGGAGGTCACAAAATAAACAATATTCCTTCAAGATATCAAAGACCCATATGAGATTTTGTTCCAAAAAGTAAAGAATGTGCACTATGCTCTATTGGGTCAAGCCTAGAAAGTAGCAAAAAGCCCATTTGGTGCATGAGTGGCCGTGACCAAGGAGAGGAGTTTTAGCTCTAGATTTTCATTTTGAAACAAATTTTTTTTAGGTACACGTGTTGGACCTCAAATCTGAAGAAAACAATGGAATTCACACAAGATTTTTGAGTAAAAAATGCATTATAGCATATGAGTATGGCACGGCCTGGGAATGGCCATAGCATTCATTTAAAAATCAGCCTTTTACAGAACCATAAAGCTTTTATAAGCTTTCTATTTTTAAGGAATAATGCCAAGAGAAAGCAATGAGACAATGAGGCTTACCACATGTGCCATAATGCAGCTTTCTAACACATGGTCAAGGCTCACAGAGCTTCCCAAATGCAAGGGCCGAACTCTCAAATATGGTGGCCATTGAAAGCATCAACAACAATAAACACAAATCCACGAAATATGTTAGGAAAATATGCTCATGCCGCGGCCTCAAGGCCAAAAGGTGGCTCATAAATAAAGCAAGGAGTCTAAGAAAACCTACAAGAAGCTCACAAATGGGCTTACCTTTAAACCATGGAGTAATCAATAAAGAAACAATAAGTATGGAGCTCAAATCTCCCACAGTAAACCAAAACCCTAAGCATGGTGGTGGTGAAATCTCCCAGAAAGAGTTCTTTCAAGGTTGCAAAAGTGCGAAATGATAGGAATTAGGGTTTGCCTTTGTTTTGTTCATGCTTTCCCTAATTCGAATTTAGGGTTCATTTTGCCTTGTAAGTAAATACTCTATGTGGCCGAAAATCTCATTCATGGTTTAGGTCGACCATTTGACTAGGAGTCTTTTTCCTAAGTCTTTATGCTTGTTTGATAAAATATTTTATGGCCTAAGACTTTAGGGATTTGTGAAGCATCAAATTTATTCCTTAGTCAAAATAGAGTAATGATAATGCCTTAGGTTTTTAATTGGTTTTGAGAGAAATCAATTAAATTTCTAAATGATATTTTACTTAGGCTTTATTTTTTCAATTGATTTTGAGGAAATCAATTAGGATATTGATGGAGATTTTATTATATTTTATGATTTTTCTAAGAAAATCAAGCATTGTAATTGGAGAGATAAGGATTTTTTTTGCAAAAGATTTCAAAATCTTTAGTTGCAAAATTAGTCAAATTATGAAAATCTGCATATCATGTAAAGCAAGATTAAAGCGGTGTTTTTATAAATCGCTTTATTCTTTGCTATTTTTATTAGATTTTTGAGAGGTACTGTCTTGGTCGGATTTGAGGTTCCTGCTGGGTGGATAGGATGTTTTTTTTTTTTGCTTTAAAATCAGATTTAGCTTGTTTTTAGAGGTTGCACAGTGTGAGCATGAAAAAAGTGAGTTTTTTCTGCTTTTGTGCAAGCTTATTGGGCATTTTTGATACCTTTTCTTGGGATTTTATTTTTGAGCTCGAATTAGGGTTTTGGAGCTATTTATTTTGAAGAAGACTTAGTATCTTCTTTTTCTCAGTTCAAATTTTAGTTTCTAGCTCTCACAAATTTTTGAGCTTGAAAACTTATTTTGTACTCAGTTTCAGATTTTGGGCAGACTCCTACAGTTGAATTAAAACAACATTCCTACTTCTCAATTTTGTGTCTACTTGTAGTTTCATTTTGATGTTATATTGTGATTTTTTTTTACAGAGTCCTTGTTATGTCCTAAGACTGTAATTCTTGATGTAGGAATTTCAAAGATATAGGTTGCATGTTGTATTTAAAACCAAGTCTTCATGCAAATTATTTGTGTGTTAATTGTTCATGAGAGGTTGTGAGATATTGTATTTTTTTAAAAGTTGTTTGTGAGGGAAAGATCAGAATCATCACTAAATCATTATCAAGTCCTGCAAATCATTTTAAGTCATAAATTTTAAATTCAGTTGTTCTCTATCCTTTTTCCTAGAGAATCATTTAGAATAGGATCATCAGTCAGAGAACCAGCTCACTTTGGAGGTTCCTTCTTCGCTCAGATCACCCACATCTGAAGAAGGTTTCAATGTGTCATTAGTTTGCTGAATTTCATATTCAGCAGGGTGCAAATCTGATTGATAACATGTACAACTAGCATTTTTTTTTCGCTATGACAAGTGGATTGACATGCAATATTGAGGATATTTATATTTAGGGTGTATAATGGAACTTGTAGGCTATACAATGTAACTTACAGGTCATACAATTAAGAAATTGTCAACTATAGTTGTACGATTGAGAAGTTTGTAGGGCGTACAATATAAGGAATAATATTAGGCCTTAGAATATGATGAATAATAGTAGGTTGTAATAAGTAGACTTACAAGTTATATATTTGAAGAAAAATTAGGTCATACAATTGAAGAAGTATCAACTAGTGGTTGTACAATGTGAAATAGTGAGTTATAAGATAGTGTAGTAAAATATGGAATGAAGAGACTATTTATTGAATGTATAATTATTTCTAAAATAAGTTGTATGATAGAGTTGTATACAGGTCATACAACAAGGGAGTTTACTGGTTGTACAATAGAAATGACATCAAGTTGTAATATAAGACTAAAAGCAACAAATTGTATGGTGGAATTATTAACAAATAGTATGGTGAGAATTAGCTCAAACTATACTATGAAGAGGAATAAATCAAGTCATATTAAGAATATGGTGGACCATACGATGGTGAGAATTAAACTTGAAATATGATGTACAATGTGTTCTATTATAGGTAGTACAATGTGTTTTATAGGTTGTACAATTTTAAGACTCTTTCTTCTTTTATCTTTTTTGTAATTAATTTTTTCAATATAATATTTTTTATTTTTTAGTTTCCAAATTTTCCTTATTTTTTAATTTTATTTTATTTTTACACCCTTTGAATTTAAATTTTGTAGTTTTACCTCTATCTCATGTCTCATTATGTAATTATAGTATGATCATCTGTAACACTTGTTCACACAGTAGGTTTCAACTATTCCAATTAAAAAATTTCTTCCACCATGGGAAAATTACCAAGCTTTAGCAATCTTGTTCTACTGAGAATCAATAAATTTTCCTCATTGCCAGTACCGCATAAATTCTTCACCTTATATGAATGGACTAGCTGTGATATTATGTATAGTTTGCCAAACCCCAATTGTTCGAGATACAGGGGTGGCAATGCATCAGATTGTACTATGTGGTGTTTTTTATGTGTATTCTTTTACTACTTGATCATACCCTAATTGTTCTACCACAATGAAACATTATTCCATCAATACTAGACAAAGGTGTTGGACTTGTTATTCAAGAAGAAGTAGGAATGGATATTGATTAAAGAATTTTAAGTATTCTTGAATAGGTTGATTATATTCTGCTCTATTTACCCCATCTTTAGGTTGATCTAATAATTCTTTTGGATGTAATTCATAGCTAATGTATCTCGGTCTTATTCTAAAGTATGTACTGTGCATACTTATTTTATCAAGTATGGTTGTGTTTGGGCTATGACACTGCTGTCAAACTTCTCCAGGATTTCCTTAGTTACTTCTTCATCCTCTTCAATCATCCAATCTATTATGTTTATGGTGATGATGAATTCGTATCTCTCCTTTGATATCTTTATTTTAGACCAATTGATAATGTCATTTATCAAAGTGTCGTCTTTGTTTTTCAACTTTATAGATTTATTCCCTAGTACTTACCTTATTTTAAAAGGTCCTAACCACCTCACCTTGAGCTCACTAGGCTTGATTTCATTATGACTGCTATATTTTAAAACTAACTGCCTTGATTGGAAGTTCATTCTTTGGAAATTCTTATCATGCTAGTATTTTTTCTCTTTTTTCATCACCTTAGTTATCTATTATTCTAGTACTCTTCATTTCTTAATCTTATTAAATTGAAAATCCTTTCCTTTAAACTTTTAATATCAACCCAACTGATTATACATGAAAATTCTTAGGATTGCTACTATCGATTGCGAGGATACTGATATGGGCCGAATCATGCTTGATACATGAAGAATAAAAGCATAACAGAGCCATGGGTACTCAAATCTCAACAAGATCAATCAATCAGAATTGAAAGTAAACATTTTATCAAAAAACCTAACATGGTGAATTTATGAAAGCTTTAAAGAAAACATCTACTCTAATATATTGAAACTTATACCATTGTGGAATTGGTGTTGCATTGATGTGGACCGACGACCCTTTCCTAATCCCATGATAGTAAGCTTGTTTCAGTCGATTCTATGGAAGAGAATCAATGAAACCATGGTGTTTTTTTGTGTATAAAAACCTAGATTATGATGAAAATGAGCATGATGCAAGCTAGTTTACCATGATTTTATGCTAAATATGAGCTAATTATACAATTTCTAAGCTAATCTAAGCTAAAACTATGCTAAAAAGATGAAACCCTAATTTATTTACAAACTAAGATGGATGAATGGAAGCCTATTAATGAAAGCTTGAAGCTAATATGCAATTGAAAATGAACTAAAACTAAGCTAAATGTGTGCAAATTGAGAATATAGACGTGAGAAAATTTAACAACATAAGTTTGCAATAAAAGATGGATCCATTTGTCTCCAAATAGTGATCTATTTATAGGAGAACAAATGAAGAATGGGTGGTTGGGATCAAAAAGCTTAATCAACGGTTCAGGATAAAGAAGAGAAGAGGCATGGATCACAGATTCTCATTAATGGATGAGAATGCATGATGAAAGAGAATCAAAGGCTTACAATTTCCTTAAACAAACACACTTTTGACTTGCTCACACAAGTCAAAGGTAACTTTTTTAGGAGGTGAAAGGGTTATCTTCTTAAAGAAGCTAAGTGAGTTGATTGGAGGGGAGGGAATATTCCTTAGAATATTCCATTAGATGAGGATAAAGGTTAATTTTGAAAATTAAAACAAAGTTTTAATTGTGCAAAAAGGGGTAAGGAACATTCCCCTTTGATTAGAGGAATAATTAGTATAATTGCTAATTAAACAAGGTTTAATTTATGCAATTATGCAATTAGAAGAATTACAAGATATTTATTAAATTAGATGATTTAATAAACAGGGGAGGGCATGAAATGATATTTAATTAAATAAGATAAGTTTATTTAATTAAATAAGATGACTTAGGAGATTAAATTAAATATTTTGATGTATTTAATTTAATGAGATGAAGTGTTAGTGAGAAAAGAGATGAATTAACCCAATTTAATTAATTAGGCCAAATAGACAAAAATGATGCAATTAAGTAATAATTGAAGTAATTAAGCAAAAAAGAGGATGGATTAAAGAGGAAATGATGTTCCTTAATTTTCTAGCTTAAATAGGCTAAAAGGGGTCATTTTAAATTCATTTGTGCATTCACACTTGAAGATTTCTTGCAATTTGAGCTCTAACCCTTTGATGAAATGGCATGCCAAGAGCTTCCCCAAGACATTTCTAATCGAGTTCGAGAGTTTCAGTTGCTCCCAGGTGCAGGACCACTAGTGTGTGACTCGAAACTTGATTTAAAATTTGAAATTTTGATGCATTTATTAGGCGTTAGAATTTAGAATTTGGGGTTGTCGCTATATAGTGACACCCAAACTTCAATCAACAATGCTCAAATGATAGCTACAGATGCATATGTTAATAGCGATGCTTTGTCAGATTTGATTTTTAGGGTTCCAAATTGTAAATGGCGACACACTTTCCTATTTGAAAGTTGTGGTTAGGTAATTCCAAATTCTAAATTGCGATGCCATCTTGTATGGCGATGCTTTTATCAATTTTATTTTTAAAATGCATTAGGCATCACTATTTGAGTTTTGAATATAGCGACACATTTGCGATTTTTGATCTGTAAATTTCAAATAACTTCAAATGTTTGATGATTTCCTAACGATGTGCACTTTGTGAGTGTAAGAGGTCTTCTCACCATTGATGTCGAGGGAGCACATGCCCATGGTACTTGAGAGATTGGGTGATTTGTCAGAGTTGTACCAGGAGCACCTGGGAGAGATCAGATTGTGGTGTGTGGCATATGCACCAGTGATTAGGACCCATTTAGCTATGATGATAGTGTTGTGTGAGAGATGGAATAGCGAGACTTCATCCTTCCACCTTTTGACAGGGGAGGTGACAGTTACCTTGGAGGATGTTTGGCAGATATTGCGGTTGCCCATCCACAGTGATCACATAATCTATGATCTTGATGCTGGATTAGATGCCTGCTTTGAGGTGATGGAGATGGACTAGATTGAATTGGTCACATCATAGATTGATTTGGAGACATACAATGGTCATGTGCCGACGTTCAAATTGATCATTGCTGCCATCATTTCCAATTTGGTGGCTCCAAAAAAATGCGGTCGATTCTTCAGTCTAGGTTGGGGCTTGGCTTGGTAGAGGATGCTGTACCAGAGGACTATTTTTGTGTGGGGGCCTGTGATGCTAGCCTCCTTGTACCATGATTTGTTTATTTCGTGTATTGCAATGGGAGGGCTATTGGTGCAGGGGTGACACTCCTTCATATCTAGGCATGGGAGCACATTGCAATTCTTCAATCGATTGTACAGATGGCAGACGTGGAGCCAGATGATCTTGTCATATGGAAATACTGCAGTGCATTACACTCAGGAACACTGGATAGATTGGGATCTTGTATTGGAGATGGGTGATTGATGATATGACCATGTTCCGGTGGTGGCCATGGCTTCAGATGTTGGCCTGGTTCGATGATGTTCAACAAATTTACTTTGCTCGACATACCCGATATATGCAGGGTCAAGAGCATACTATGATCGAGCGGTACCTTCATGACATATTAGCCAAATAGTTTGGAAATGTATAGGACAAACCTAATGATGCTTATAGAGCCATTTTTGCACGATTGGCGAAAGAGGCTCCCACTTGGGGACCGAAAATTTTGACAGTAGAGGCCGTTGAGAGTTTATGCCAGTTGGTTGCCCAGTCTTGGGCATATGATCAAGGTCAGTCCATTGCGTAGAGTGCTCCTGCTTATGATGCATGGTTCATCCCTCTGCGATGACTTATAGATCTTGTAGATGTTCCTCCTAGAGGGAGGCCGCGAGGCAGAGGTTTTAGGGGTAGGGGATAGGCAGGCCAGGATGGCCATGATAGGCAGGTTTTAGGGGTGCCTCCAGTAGGACAACAACCTCAAAAATAGCCTCTAGTAGTGTAGCAGTAACCAGTGCCACCACCACCACCACCATCGGATGCCAAAGATGCATAGATACAACAGCTGCAATAGTAGCTGTAGGTGTTGATAAGTGAGCAGGACTAGGCCCGCTAGCAAATTTTGGGTTTAACTGCTAAGCGAGATTAGGCTTGGCAACAGGTGGTTGTTGTGACAGCCGAGAGGGATGCAACAGGCTAGAGAGGGTAGCAGCTACCAAGGCTACCATGTTTGATGTACAAACACTATTTTTATTTTTCCTCCATTCTTTATACTGATACACATTCATGGGATCCTTTTTGATAGCATCATGGATATTGTACTTATCATTGATGTACATACATTGATCGAAATTTTGTACCATGACACATTCTTTAATGTATATAACATACATATGATTTATGCTATGATGTGTTGACTTTATTTCATGTATGGATGATGTATGAATGCTTATATATGATCATGTATGGATGCATTTTATTTTTTCCTATTTGATATGGATGGATGCAATGTTATATTTGTTTTTCATTATCTTTTCACGATATGATATGGATGAATGATTATGATATGCAGATGTTATGGATGCAAATGATGTGGATGCATTTCTTTTTATATATTTTATATGCATGTTTTATGATGATGATGTATGGATGCAAATGCTTATGATATGCAACAATTTAAGATGCTTAGAATAACAAATCTATATTATTCATCACAACTTAAATGATTATGCAAAATGTATGATGTGATTGCAATGGAATGGATGTTGTGATTATGCTATGATTACGAGATGCATGTTGATGGTTTGTGGATGTAGGGTGGATGCATTGATGATGTTTTTATTGATTGTCATGATACTAGGTTAGTGCGAAGAGAATATAGAAGAATAAATAATGAAATAACCATTGATGATGACTACTTCAAAAGATCCAACAAGTCCATGATCCATCGAGAATTTATTAGAGATGGTGACGAGACAATGCAAGATAATGTAAGATGAAATGTAGGATGGGAGCTCAGACTTTGGGATTGGGATTTTTCGTTGTTCCTTATTGTTTGATATAACACGTAGAAATGATGCATCAAGGTATTGATAACCAGGATGACATTGTATCTAGTGCAATGGACTTTGAATCGACAAGCAGATAGGATAGTTCCTGTTCATATCTTGACAATATAAATGTCGTTGGAATGTAAGTTAGAAGTTTAAAATATATTGGACCAAAGCATACACAATAGTCAACAACATACTCCAAACGACCTTCCTACACACAACTAAGTATGTGCCAAGATTATTTTACAAGAGTATCCACAAGCACAACAAATGAAAGAAAATGATTGATGCCCCATTCCTTTCTCTCTAAATCATTTTGGATAGAAATCATCGAGAGGTCCTCAGAATGGGTCATTAAGATAAATCATAAGAAAAGATCAAAGATAAACAATCAATGTTATCTATAGCTCCTGCCTAGTTTAAGTTTAGTTGAAGTGATAACTGATATTGATATCCATCACAAGAAGGATACATCCTTGACATGTTGATTAGAGGGTTGATTGATGTTGGGATGATGATGCTAAAATGAGCTATTGCTATAAACTTCATTGACATCTTGACCTATGATTTAGATTTCAAAATTTGACTTTTAGGTTCACACTTTACAACTTGCTATATTTGCTTTCTACTTGTTTCGCCAAAGGTTGAAGGTGACGATTGCTTATTATGGGTGAAATTTTATTGCGAGTGAAGGTGAGATGGGATGAGGTGGTTTTGGATTTTTTGGGACATTTCAATGTTTTTGGTATTTTTAAAATGTTTTTGAGGTTGTTTTGGTCTTTTTGAGAATTTATATGGATGTTTAGGGCTTTTCGAATTTTTTGAGGCTTTTTAGGTCTTTTGAATGTTTTCTATTGTTTTTGGATTTTTCATTTTCGAATGTTTTTGTGTTTTCTGAATATTTGGATGTTTAGGGTTTTCAAAGGTTATTTGGATGCTTTTGGATTTTTTGAATTATCTAAATGTTTTTAGATTTTTCTGAGTTTTACAAATGTTTAGGGGTTTTTTGAGAATTTCCAAGTTATCTGGATGTTTTTGGATTTTTTGAATGTCTACCAAGAACCTAACCTAAAAGACCCATCCTAGGGGCCTCAGGGGCTAATCATAGATAACCTTGCCTACGTTATACATGTAGAGACCACATAGTTTGACTGACTCGACTTATTTACAAGACAAAGATATGAACATATGAGAGAGGACAACTAATTATAACAGACCGCTAAAGGAATGACCTTGGGTGTCTCTTGGGCACATCAATGATGGCCTTGCCTACGTTCAAGCTCAAAGACAATGTAGTTCAACAAGATGACTCTATTTTTATATTTTTGATGTTTGACCTTTTTAGGGATTTTGATGTTTTTGGATGTTTTGGATTTTTCCTTTACAATTTTTTGAATGTCTTTGGATTTTCGATGTACAATATTTTTCAAATGTTTTTGGATTTTCTGGATAAAATTTTATGAATGTTTTTGGTGTTTTTTGGATAAGGTGTCCCATGACCTCAAGATATACAAGAACCAAGATGTGACATAACGAAATGCCTCCAGTGTGATATGCTAGCCTACTTCAATAAAGGCAGGACAAACTGGCCTTGGGAATATTCCAAGTAGTGCTAAAGAGTCCATGATACCTTTTAGTGACAAGCCATGATAAAGATGTGGATGAGGGATGAATGGTGATGCAAAGAATGAAGGGCCAAAAGAGCTAAATAATAGATGGAGATTCTTTATTACATAAGGCACCTATTTGCTAGGTTTTCACTAAGGTACTTGTCCAAAGTGCCACCGAAGTGGTTTCACTAGAGGAATTTTTTTTTCTTTACTTTTTTCAATCCTTTTCTCATTTTTTTTTGTGGATTTTAAACATTTTTTTTTTAATTTTTTTTTGTATTTTTTGATTTATACCCTTAGAGACTAGGCATAAAATTTATTGAGATGCAAGTTGTTGGTTGGCTCCTACAAGGGTTCACCTTTAGGGGTTGATAGTTGTTATATTCCCGATCCGTAACTTGCTGTGATGACAAAGGGACCCAACTAGTTAGACTCAAACTTTCCCTTGTTGTCTTGGATCCAAAAAATTCTTCTAATTTTTCTTTAAGACTAGATTGCCTACCTGGAATGACCGACACTTGATTCTCTTGTTATAGCTTCATTTTAGTTGATTTTGGTACACTTGCAAGTGATTTAGGGCATCAAGATGATGTTCATCTAGGAATTCTAGCTCATTTAGTCGAGACACTTTGTACTCCTCCTCAGTTATCAAATTTTGCAATAACACTTGTAATGATGGGAGCTCAACCTCAATAGGAAAGATGGCTTCTGATCCGTAGACCAAGGAGAAAGGGGTTGCACATGTAGGCGTGCAGATGCTAGTTCGATAAGACAAAAGAGTGGGATTTAGCTACAAATTCTAGTCATGACCAACTTCATTGATTATTTTCTTTTGGTTTTTTAGGATAGTCTTGTTTGTTGCTTCTGCTTGGCCATTGCCTTGGGGATAGTACGAGGTAGAGAATCGGTGTTGGATATTGATTTTTTGGCACAACTCTCTTACATCCTAATTCTTGAATGGTGTTTCGTTGTTTGAGATGAGGGTTTGTGGAATACCATAATGACAGATTAGGTAATTTAGGATAAATATGGCTATCTGCTTCCCTGTTATGTAGGTCATAGGAATGGCTTCCACCCACTTAATAAAGTACCAAGTGGTGGTTATGATGAACTTATGGCTATTGGATGAGGTTGGAATTATTTTTCCTATAAGGTCATATCCCCACTGTGAAAAAGGCCATGGTGTGATCATTGGTTGCGATTCTTGAGCTGAAGCATGAATCGGATCTCCATGTTGACACTAGATGCATTTCTGCACATACTAGTGAGCTTCTTTTTCCATGGTTGGCCAATAGTACCCTATCCTCAACAGTTTCTTAACTAATGTCATACCGCTAGTATGGGACCCACATATGCTATTGTGAATTTTTGTTTAGGTAGTTAAGGCTTCCTCTTGGTTAAGACATCGTAGTAATGTCCCTTTGATGCTTCATCAGTAAAGGGTATCACCTAGGATCACAAATCTAGATGCCTTTTTGACAAAGGTATTTTTAAGGTTTGAGGTGATATCGGATGGAAGGGTTCCTCTACTAAGGTAAGTAAAGATGCGATGGTACCAAGGGGATCCAAGACCAAAAATGACACACAAAAATTTAGATTCAGGGATTTTGAAAGTTGGTACGAGAAGTTATTCTACCAAAAATTCATATTGAAGAATGTTGTTCGACATGTCTAGTAGTGATCTGATTGTTGCCATGGCATATGCTGCTATGTTGTTCATGCAAGGAATCGGCTCAAAAGTTATGTTTATAAAGAGATCTTTGAGATTTTCCACCATCTTGTTGTAAGGGGTGAGCTTGTCATCTTTGGTTTGATAGTTTTCATTGACTTGGTTGATAATCAACTATGAGTCTCCATAGACTTTCATCTCTTGTATCTGCCATTGAACTGCTATCCTGAGACTTGTGATCAAGGCTTTGTATTCAATAATGTTATTGGTACATGGGAATGATAGCCTGCATGACTTTGGGATGTAATCACCTTGAGGGGTGATAAAAAGAATATTGACTCCCGATCCATGTTGGATGAACAATCCATCAAAGTACATCTTCCAAATAGTTGTGAGATTAATAAGGAACACTGATTCGTTAGGGAACTCTGATATCAAAGGGCTCTCAGCATAGAGGGGTGCTTCTGCTAGTTGATCTATGATCACGTGTCCTTTGATTTACTTTCACTCTACATACTCCATGTCAAACTCTGTCAAGATTATTACCCATTTAGCCAGTCGTCTTGTGAGGGTTACTTTGGATAAAAATATTTTAATGGATCAATCTTTGCAACAAGGTTGATCTGGTGCGACAACATGTAATGCCTAAAATTTTGTGAAGTAAAAACTACTACTAGGCATACTTTCTCAATGGGTGAATAGTTCATCTCATAGCCTACCAAGGTTTTGATGATGTCGTATATGACTCTTTCCTTTCCATTTTCATTATGTTGTGCTAAGAGAG
The DNA here is from genome assembly GCA_007258455.2 of Sequoia sempervirens. Taxonomy (NCBI): domain Eukaryota; kingdom Viridiplantae; phylum Streptophyta; class Pinopsida; order Cupressales; family Cupressaceae; genus Sequoia; species Sequoia sempervirens. The sequence goes on from VDFB02142033.1 coordinate 18,209, forward strand.
CTCCCAATGCTGATGATGTTGTTGATATGTACATGGTCAATGGATTGTTTGGTATTGGTCGCATGGGCACTAGAGGTGTTAGTAGGTAATACTTGATCTGTTGGAAGGATTTATCACATTTTTCATCCCACTTGTAAGTTATCCCTTTATGGAGAAGATGTGAAAAGGGGTGAATATTATTTGATAGCTATGCTATGAACCTTCTGATGGACTGCAACCTTCCTTGTAATCCTCTCATTTGATTGAATGCTTGTGGTGGTTCCATGTCTAGGATGGATTTTACCTTTGCTAGATCAATTTCTACCCCTCTTTGTGAAATGATAAAGCCAAGAAGTTTCCCTAATGTGACCTTGAACACACACTTTTTTGGATTTAACCATACCTTGTATTCTTCAAGCCTATCAAAGATAGGTCCTAAGACTTGTATGTGCTAATTTCTTTTCTTTGATTTTCTAAAATATCATCCACATAATCTTCAACTTTTTTTTGGATCATGTCATGAAAGATGAGGGTCATGGCTCTTTGATAGGTGTTGGAAATAGGATGCCATTTAATTGCAATCCTAAACATTATTTATTTCAAACACTAGGATTAGAGAGAGATTAATTTGGATGAAATAATAATGTTAATTAACATTTGTAATTAATTCTAAATGATAGGAGCATGTGAGGGCATCCAAGATGAGTTCCTAAATAATAGGAGCACATGGGGCACCCACATGGAAGGTGGCACTCACCTTGAATTAAGTTAACTATTTGGAGTAAAAGATAACACTTCTAAATGTATGTAAAGATCCTATGAGTTATGGTTTTATGTTTACATGCATGAAGTTCAGTTCGGTTCGATTCAGATCAATTTAGTTTAGTTCAGTTTAGTTCAAAATCAGTTTAGTTTAGTTTAGTTTAGTTCAGTTCAATTCAATTATCTTCAGTTGCATGTTAGTTATTATGAGTTGCATGTAGTTGACTTGAGTTGCATGTCATTGACTTGAGTTGCATGATAGATAATAGGTGACTTCCTTCAGTTAACAGGGGATGACCATTCTTGCATGAATGGTGGAGAGAGATGTTTCAGTTAACAGAAAATGACTTGGACCCACTTTGGGTGCCCTAGTTGGCTTCTTCGAATTAACTCCTTTGCATGTTAAGATATTTCAGAAGGATAAGTTAAGTGGGCCCACTCTTGAGTGCCTACTTTGAGGATAAATCCTTGAAGATATTTATGAAATAAAGGTTGAGTTACTACTTTAGTTTGGGACGCCCAAATGGATGAATATGATAATTTGGCATTGTTCTTCACGATTAAACTCTACTTGGAAGAGATAGGCGTACCTTTTATGAGATAGGTATTGAGCTTTATAATTGTAACTCTTTTGGAGTTTACAAGGTTGATTATTGCCTATATATCTCAAGTAGGTTGAAGAGAGTTTGTATTAATTTATTGTAGGTTGTGAAGAAGATTTGTTGAAGGTAGAAGAAGCATCTCAAGGAAGAATTGGAATTATTGTAATCTACTTCAAAGATTAAATAATGCTTTAATTCTTGGTGGAGTTTTTTCCAAAAAGGGTTTCTCCATGGTATATGCTGTGTATCTTCTAATATCCTACCTAATTCTTTGACAAATTCTGTCTTCATTCTACAAATGATAAAATGAATTAATTAGATAATCACCCACAAAGAATCTGTAACAAAGAATACATATTTAGATCAGCAAGTATAATAGTTTTACAAGTTTTAGAGCTACATAAACACCCCAATTTTCAACATTTGGTATTGGAGCTAGTGGTTGGCTAAGGGTTTGGGATGTCTTTCTCTTAAAAGATTGGAGGTTTTTGGCTATTGGGAGCTTTTACCATTTTTGTTATTACTAATTTTGGAAAATAAGTTTTGTTACAAGAGGTATATATTCTTGCTTTAGAGGATGTTTATCATGTGTCATTTAGAGCTTGGATTCATAGGTTTGGTGTGGCTTATGAAAAAAATGTGGTTTTGATTATGTGCATTATGATGCCATGGGATTGCTCAGTATCATGGTTCAATGGGAGCATTTGGCAATGAAGTGGATTCTTGGTTGTAGGATGGTTTTTTGTATTATGTCATGGTATACTCTTGATTAGTGGTTTAGAGTTGTGGCATGATACATGTTATGATAATTTTGATCATGAGGAAATTTATGAAATTCCATATGCTTTTAATAGTGATGGTTTAATGTTTTGTTGCCATGTATAGCTCGGTATCATAGTTCAGTGGGAACTTTGGTAGGATTTAGTGATCTTCATGAAGTTTATGGTAGTCATGATGCCATATGTGACTCGGTACCATAGTTCTGTGGGAGTTGTTGGCAGTGACATGGATGCATCATTGGTAAGGTTATCTTCAGGTGATATGGGGATATATTTTTCTTGGTTTAGAGTGGTTGCTATTATGTCATGGTTTACTCTTGATATGCATTTAGAGTTTGGCATGGAACTTGTTCTCTTGAGACTAGGATGTATATATGTTATGATGCATGTGATCTCCTAGGAGGAGATGGTTAGATCATGGATGTCATGTTCAAGATTGGAGCTTTGACATTAATCTTGTGTAGTTCTCTTAAGTATTGTGTACATTAATCATTTACTTGATTACTTCATGATAGTGCTATGTTTCATTTGGAGTTTGGCATGTATTGGTTGTTTACAGGTCCTCATGGTTACTTCGAGAAATAGGCGAGGCTTGAGTTCTCTTATGGTAAGAGATATATGTTGGAATAGTTACTAGTAAGAAAAGCTATTTTCAACAGAAAAGACCGTGAAGCCTACACCTTAGTTGAACGCGAGTTCAACACACTCAACGGTTGTACATGCCTCCAAAGAGGTAGTTTGGTTAATTGCAATGTATAATTTCAAGTGGGAGAATGTTAGAAGTAGGATGCCATTTAATTGCAATCCTAAACATTATTTATTTCATGTGTCTCCTAAGTCCTTGGAAAGTGTTCTCAAACACTAGGATTAGAGAGAGATTAATTTTGGATGAAATAATAATGTTAATTGACATTTGTAATTATTTCTAAATGATAGGAGCATGTGAGGGAGTTCAAGATGAGTTCCTAAACAATAGGAGCACATGGGGCACCCACATGGAAGGTGGCACTCACCTTGAGTTAAGTTAACTGTTTAGAGTAAAAGATAACACTTCAGAATGCATATAAATATCTTAGGAGTTAGGTTTTGATGTTTACATGCATGAAGTTTAGTTTAGTTTAGTTTAGTTTAGTTTAGTTTAGAATCAGTTTAGTCTAGTTTAGTTTAGTTCAGTTCAATTATGGTTCAGTTATCTTTAGTTGCATGTTAGTTATTATGAGTTGCATGTAGTTGACTTGAGTTGCATGGTTAATAACTTGAGTTGCATGGCTAATGACTTGATTTACATGACAAATAATAGGTGAATTCCTTTAGTTAATAGGGGATGACCATTCTTGCATGAATGGTGGAGAGAGATGTTTCAGTTAACAAAAAATGACTTGGACCCACTTTAGGTGCCCAAGTTGGATTCTTAGAATTAACTCCTTTGAATGTTAAGATATTTCAGAAGGATAAGTTAAGTGGGCCCACTCTTGGGTGCCTACTTTGAGGATAAATCCTTGAAGATATTTACAAAATAAAGGTTGAGTTACTACTTTAGTTTGGGACACCCAAATGGATGAATATGATGATTTGGAATTGTTCTTCATGGTTAAACTCTACTTGGAAGAGATAGGTGTAACTTTTAGGAGATAGGGATTGAGCTTTGTAATTGTAACTCTTTTGGAATTTACAAGGTTGATTATTGCCTATATATCTCAAGCAAGTTGAAGAGAGTTTGTATTAATTCATTGCAGGTTGTGAAGAATATTTGTTGAAGGTAGAAGAAGCATCTCAAGGAAGAATTAGAATTATTGTAATCTACTTCAGAGATTAAATAATGCATTAATTCTTGGTGTAGTTTTTTTCCCGAAAGGGTTTCTCCACGATATATGCTGTGTATCTTCTAACATCCCATCTAATTCTTCTATAACTTCTATATTCATTCTACAAATGATAAAATGAATTAATTAGATAATCACCCACAAAGAATCTGTAACAAAGAATACATATTTAGATAAAAAAGTATAATAGTTTTACAAGTTTTAGAGCTAAATAAACAACTCAATTTTCAACAATAGGTAGCTCTTGCATTCTTTAATCCAAATGGCATTACATTCTAGCAATAGGTTCCCCATGAACAAGTGAAGGTAGTTTTGTGTTGATCTTCCATGGCGATTATGATTTGATTGTATCCTAAAAAGCCATCCATGAGTGACAACATTTCATGCCTAGCTGTTAAATCCACAATGAGATCAATGTTAGGAAGAGGGAATTCATCCTTTGGGCATGCTTTGTTCAAATCTCTGAAGTCAATGCAAATTTTGATGCCCCTAGTGGGTTTTGAGATTGGTACCAGGTTTGAAACCCACTCAGGATAATCTATTGGTTGGATGAATCCAACGTCAAGAAGCTTTTGCAGTTCTAGTGTAACTAGTAGTGTTATTTGAGGGTGCATCTTTCTCAATTTTTGCTTGATTGGTTTAGCTTCAGGATAGACTGCCAAGTTATGTGGAACTACTTTTGGATCAAGGCCTAGCATATCTATGTATGACCATGCAAATTTGTCTCTTCTCTTTTTAAGGAATGTTGCAAGGTTCTTTTGTTCTTGGTCCAACAACGATTCAACATAAAAAGTGATCTTAGGTTCTTCCTCTGTTCCCACATTGACTAGAGTAGCCTTTTCTGCTAGTACTGCTGACTTCTTTGGATGCATTGCACCAAGGGGCAGATTGAATCCCTCATCCTTGGGTGCCTTAGGGAGGTTTTCACCATTGGATGTGTCCTTTTTTATTTACTATTTTAGGATCAAAGAGTGCCACTAGGTGGTTTTCACTCAAGGATTTGCAAGTTAATTGCATTTCATTTATTTTGTGACTGAGGGATTCAATCATCTCCCCATAGTATGCCTTTGTATCAAGCTCTATATCAAATCTTGCTTTGTGATCTTCCCATGATAAGTTGTCTCAGAGTTCCATGAATTTTGAGATTGCTTCACTGTTTTTGAATAAATCTAGAACTGGTGGTCCTTGTTGGTTCATGTCAATGAGTTGTGGGTATACTAGGCGTATTTTGGTTAGTTGGTTGTTTGGAGCAAAGGATGTTATGGATATCATAAAGAGGGTGTTTTTCTCAAATAGGTCAACAACATCAAGGGGAAAGTCATCTAAGGTTGTATCACGTGATGTGGGTGACCAAGAGGAAGCCTCAACTCGTTTAGCGGAAACACCTTTGTCAATAAGTGTGACCTTGCTAGTAGTACAACCTAAGCCAAGATTCTTTATTCATTTCTCAGGAATGATGGGTTCTTTATACACCTAAAATCGATCATGGCATTTAATTAATTAAATACTAGATATTTAATTAATATTCTATTTATGTATAAATAAATTTGAAATTTATTTATATAGTTCACCCTTTTCGAATTCTCCAAATCTAAAATCATATTCTTCTAATTTAATTAAATAAACAAAATTTCATAAGATTGTTTTATTTAATTAAGTTTCAGTGATCTCAGATTAGGAATTCAAGAACATGCCTACAAATTTTCATGCCACCTCACCAAGGTCACATGAAATTAAATAATTATAATTTTTAATTAGAATTATCTTCAAACACATGTCTTATTCTTCACACACTTCTTCAACAAACTTTCAAACACATGGTCTTTTGTTCTCACACTTGATTCCTCCATCCATTTGGCATGTTGTCTTTGGTCAAGGGGACACATTCTTGATTCTCTTCATCTCCACCATTCATCCCTCTTGTTTGAATTTGGATTGTCGATCTTTGCCACATCACAAGATGCTTGAAAAAGCCTATAAATACAACCCTTTGCCATTGTATTTGGCATCCAAATTTGAATAGAGTTATCATGTAAGAATATTTTTGGAGCATTGGAGCATTTTGGAGTCTTATAGTTACATTTCATATCATGTTCTATTTTGTAGTTACATCTTAGAATCACACTTTGCTTCATAGTTGCATTTTATGTCATACTTTGTATCATAGTTGCATTTTAGTTTAGCACATTTATAGTCAACATTTGAGCATATGTAGAATCATCCTAGCTCCATACCATAGTATCCACCTTTTACAATCTAACACCATTATCCATTCATCATAATATCCATTATCATTTTCATCATATAGTTTCATGTAGGAATTTAATTGGCTTGCATGATTAAATATCAATCTCGTTTCTCAAGTAGTCATTTTAACAATCATAGTGCACACTTAAAATATGAGAGCCTAATGATTTAATAAATCCACATTTCACACACACATAAAATGGAACCCACCATGGGGCAGGACCTCACATTTAACAATTTTCTAAAAAAGTGCTTGTGAACAGGCTGGATGTGATGTTTTAGCGCAATTGTGAGTTCTTTTAGCAGATATGAAAAATCTTCTGGTGCATCCGTGCTCTGTTATGGCACATACAACCTTTCTTTCGACACATTAAACAATTATTACAACGCATACAAGGAGTCTTTCAATGCTTTTAGTCAATACTCTAGTGCATACATTAGTTCTTTTAGCGTGTTTGTTAGTTCTTGTAGTGCATAGAGTATCTATTTTAGTGCATTGAAATAATATTTTAGTGCATTGGATGACTGTTTTAGTGCATCTGTTAAAATTTCCAAAATTTTAAAATCCTGAGAACTAATTGCTGTTTTCTGCTTGCAGGTGGGTGATACACCAGTCAAAGACAAACTTATACAACTACTAATGATTGTTGTAGGGGTTCGAGTTATTTAAATGCCTTCATTTGATTAAGATAGGAATCTAGCTTAATTAGAAGGCTTAAAGAACACCATGTATTTTGTGCTTGATGAATGGTAGGCATATGCTCTCCCCTTAACTGGGTGACCAAAAAGCCAAACCCATTCTTTTCTTTTGTTAATCCTTAGAGGGCCTGCCTTGTGGGAAAAATTAATCACCCAAGGGAACGACCCAATCAATAACACGCTAAAGCCAAGCGACTTCCAATCCGGATATAAATGTGGGTACTTGAGAAAAGTGCAAGTATCACAGGGATTATTCCGACAAGAAGGGAAACAATGGTCTCTTTCCATATGGATGATCCCCCATAAATATAATGCCTATACTAGAACCCTTTGTTGTAGCAAGGCCAAAGTCCTTAAACTATTTACCGGCGTAGGAATGATCATTCTAAAGCCGTCCCACATTTTTGTAGCTTCTAGTAGAGATGAGAAGTATGCCATGGGAGATTCATGGGTACAAATGCTTGGCTGCCCCGAGAAGTGAGTGCCATGGAGGGTGCCAGTGGGGTCAAGCATCTAATCTTTCCGCTAGAAGTAAGTGTAGCTGGAGTAAAATCCAAGTGGGAATTCGGTGAATATTGTCCTACATACCCTTAGGTTTTACATGCTTGATTTGTCTTATTAATGTGTTTTTTATTTTTTTTTCAAACAAAACAACACATGTTGGAAGTCAAAAGCTTGATTTAGAAAACATCCTTGGAAACAACCAATTATTTGACTAGAAAATTAGAAAAGTCAAACAAAACTTGCAAGAAAACTATGACATTTTCCCAATTCAGCCCATCTAGGCTCCGTTTTAGCGCATATGTGCAAAATTCTAGTGCATCCGTCCTCTGTTCTGGTGCATTCAAGCAGTTTTATAGCATGTCGGTACAGTTTTTTAGTGCACCCAGGCCCTGTTTTAGCACATTTGTGCAATCTTCTAGCATATTGACCCTCTGTTTCAATGCATCTAGACAATCTTTTAGTGCCTTCATTCAATCTTCCAAGACATTGACCCTCTATTCCAGCGCATTTAGACAATCTTTTAGCACATCTGTGCACTATTCCAGCATGTTTATCCTCTATTATAACACATTCATTGCATATTCTAGCACATCTATTCGCTATTATAGCGCATCCAGGTTGTCTTCCAACACATGTGTGCTATGTTTTAGCGCATCCATTAAATGCAAAACCCGAGAGTTAAATTTGTCTCCTATTTCACGATTTGAACCAAAATTTAGAATCTTTTTCAAATCCAAAATCATTCCTCATGTACAATAGAGTCTAAACATGTGCCTTCCCAAATGATTTCATGAAAGATTAAAATCCAAAAACCAAAGTCCAAAACTCTTAGTCCAAAAGCTCATCAAAAGAATCTCTCAATAGTCTACGACTTTAGAGAAAGATTGGTCTTCAATTTATACAAAAGAGCTTCAAAGAAAAATCCCATCTTGTTCATATTTTACTACTGTCAAAATCTAAGACTTTTCCAAAGGTTTGAGTATCTCGTATGAGAACCATAGTTCAAAATCTTTCTGTGGAGTCTAAAATTTGTTAAACCTGACCTCTACAAGTGGAATTCTCCAACCTAAACCTAGATCTAAACATCTCAAAGTTCCTACAGCATCAAACCTATCATATCCTTTGATTGTTAAGCCTAGTTTCATCATCAGGATTTATCATCCTTTCATCACGAAACAAAGCCATATAATCAAAATCAAACTTAGTCTCATTGATAGAATTTGTCATTCTATTCAACCTAGTTTTAATCCTTGACATTATTCCAAACAAAGATCAAAGTTTAGTCAAATTACAACACTTGTATGCCTGTTAAAACAGGATCACAAAAGTAGAAACTCAAGGAAAAAGAACTTGAAACACAAAACCTCGAAACTCAACACACAGAAACTCAAAAAAATGAAACCCAAAGCACCATGGATGAAGCTGAAGATAATAATTTCCATGGAATCCACAACACTCAAGGAGAAGAAATAAATGAGGAAGACCTCCAACAAGTTGAACAAGATCCCAATTTCCATAAGTTGCTGGAAAAGATTTTCAAAAGGGATGGAGAAAAATACTTCTTAATGTTGGCTAATCAAGGCATCAAACTTCCACCCAATTTTGATGTTAATACAGTGAAAGCACCTCCCAAAAAGCCTGAAAAGAAATAGAACAAGTGGTTTCTTTGACTCGCCAAATGAAGAACCTTCAACAAAAAATTCTTGACATGTAAAGGGGAACCTTAAAACAATATTTGATACAAGAAATTTTTCCATACCCTTTCGATCAATCTATTAACATGATTCCTCTCCCCAAACATTGCAAATTCCCAAAGTATGAAAAATACAATGGAAAAACGGATCCGATAGATCACGTGAGGGAATTTTGAACTGTGAGTCTTGAATTTGCGCATGAAGAAACTTAATTGATGAGGCTATTTCCATGAAGTATAGGGGGAACATGCCTTGAATGGTTCTCCAAAATTACACCACCGATCAACACCTTTGAAGAATTGGTTAACAAGTTCATCACCCAATATTCTTACAACATCCAACATGATATAACAATGAAAGACCTTTGCAACTTGAAATATAAAAAGGGTGAGTCATTCCTTGTATTTTTTCAATGGAGAAGATTATTTGCAAGATATTCTTGTCTTGTGCCTTAAAAGGAAAAGACATAAATCTTAATTGACAACCTAAATGATGAGATGAGCTACAGATTAGAATTAAAATTCCCACCTACCTTCAAAAAATTGATCAAGAATGGAATTAAAATCGAAAAAGATTTGGTCAAGAGAGGGGTCATAAAAATTTACATTGAAAACAATTCATCAAATTCATCCAGCAACTACAATAGTGGTGACAAACCAAAGTTTTGGCAAAGAAATAAGAATGTGGGTAACAATGATGGAATAGTTTAAAACCAAAATACAAAACTTATATTCAACTTAACAACAACCACCACCAAAACCAATCAGAACAACAATCCCCCCAACAACTAAAACAACAACCAAAATGTCAACCAAACCGACAATTAGGGTAATGTTGAATCTAAACCACCACCATATCAAACATCATCCAATCGAAGGAAATTCACGCCTTTGGGGTAATCATTGGAATAAACATTGAAGGAGCTTACTTAAGCTAAACTTATCATAGTACAAGAACTACAAAATTGGGATCCACAAGTAAAACCATCTTGGTGGAATGATGCCCACTATTGTGCCTATCATCAGAACAAGGGCCATATGACAAAGGATTGTTGGAAATTGAAACATGCAATACAAGACCTAATTGATAACAAGAAAATACTCATAGAGGGGCCCCAAACAAACAATGATCATGGAGTGTTCAAGAACCCTCTACCAAATTATGAAAAAGGGGAGTCCTCATCATCTAATGTCAAAGGAAAAAACATAAAATATGTCTATGATTCCATGTTTTCTCATATTGAGGTAGTCGATGATGAAACACATGAGAAACAAACTCTATTATAGTTGAAAATCATCACCATGACATCAACATCACCTCACATCAAATACGTGACCTTGCGCCAATAAATTTGATCACTAACATTGCTACAAATGACAATCAAATTAATGTTATCAAAATGAAAAAAGAACAAGACACTTCACCGATTAATGCAATCACAAGAGGACAAGCCAAGGTAACATTCAAAGGAGCTACCACTTCCACGTCCAAAAAAATTGATGTCCCTGCAACTCAATATAACATAGTTGATCAGTTGTAGAAGATACCCACTCAAATATCCATATTGGAGCTACTCAATATTTCACTAGTGCATAAAGAGATCCTAGAACAAGCTCTAGTCGCCACCACGGTACCAAATAACCTAGAAGTTTTCCAATTTCAAGCTATGGTGGGACAATTGACTGCACTGCATTGCTTATCATTTTCTGAACATGATGATGTATCAACCACCCACCCACATAATGCTGCCCTCCACATTGAGGTTTTAATCCATAAACATCGCATCAAACATGTTCTGATAGATGGCAGAGCTGGCCTAAATATTTGAACTCTAAAACTTGTCCATGCATTGGGATATTCTGAAAATGCTATTGATCCTAGAAGGAAAATCACAATAAAAGCATATGATGATGAAGAGAGATCCTCCCAATGATTAATTTTTTTACCAATTCAAGTAGGGCCAGTTGTCAAAGACATAATATGCCAGGTATTAGACAATGAGTTGATATATAACATACTCTTGGGATTCCCTTGGATACATGAGATGTAGGTAGTACCATCAACATATCATCAATGTCTGAAGTTCCCTTTCAATAGGTAGGAAGTCAGTATTGCTACTGATTTCCTCCCATCAAACAAGGAAAGTCAACTCAATGCCTTATCAAAATAGGTTGAAAAGATCCAATTGAAAGACAAAGGCATGGGGAAATACTCATTTGAGCAATCCTTGTGTTTATCACAACTTTCATCTTCTCCTAAGTCATGTGGGCAACCATCAACATCAAGAAAATAATCATCACAATCGACCACACTCATTGATGGTAAATTTGTAAGAGTAGGCACATTAGTGGATGAATTAGAAGACAAGGAGGTCCTGAATTGGTTGTACAAGGATGAAGAGCAATCACAAGCATCAAATTCCAATATACAAATAGACCAATATGGCAAACGAAAGGAAATCTTGGAAAAAATGGGATATGAGGGAAAAGGCCCTATTGGTAAAAGAAAAGAAGGCATCACAGAACCAATACAACCCATCACAATGAGTTCTAAGGACAAGATGAGACTAGGATACAACAAAGAGTCAAAAGAAGAAGCAACTCAAAGGGTTGTTGAAAGAATCCTACAACTACAAGCTAGTGAAGATCATGGAACATATTCCAATGAGTATGAATGAGATTCACTCTCTGAAGAATCTTGCCATGATAAGGAGATTGATGTGATAGAAAGTATACACCAACATGTATGGAGGGACAGAGATCGGGTTATAGACCCCTTGAAATTGGATCACAGAATATCGATGACTCAAGTGAAGACAATCATTCTTCAAGTGAGATAGATACTTCAGAAGAGAGTAACATCCTAGACCTCAATATTTCCATTGGAAACTTTGATGATATTTCCATCATGACGCTTACCCCTTTTGACCTTAGCCAATCTGATGATTCCTTGCCATTAATACATCCTAAACTAATTGAATGGGATGAAAATGAGCTGCTCGACATACCTACCTTTTTGAACGATGATGCCATCATAAAATTCCTTTGTTTTGATAACCTTGAAACATGTTCTATCATTGAATCTCATAACAAAGCTCCCAACAAGGAGAGTGCCAAATATTCCAGCTACAAAATGAAAAAGTGTAGGGAATAGATCTAATAGTGAAAACCATCTAATGACACTATTAAATCAAGAAAAAATAAAAACAAAGAGTATCTCGAGGTGAAAACCTCTCTGAGGCACTGAGAGATGGAAGGTTTGATGCTCTCCCCAAACACTATCAGGAGAGATATTCAATGCTGATTGAACTTACACAATCCATCAATGTTGGCAGAGCTGAAACAGTGAAGACCTTGCATCTAGCGACATCCATGACAGAGGAAAAAGCCAGTTTCACTAAATTATTTGAAGAGAGGCATATCAAATTTTCTTGGTCTTATGATGACATGCTAGGCATAGATCCATAACTCATCATGCATATTTTATCACTACCACCTGGCATGAAACCAATAAAGCAAAAGTTGAGAAAAATGCATCCCCATATCACCCTCTTGGTGAAAGCTGAATTGAAGAAGCTACTAGATGTGGGATTTATTAGACCTATTGACTATGTTGAGTGGATATCAAATATTGTGCCAGTATCAAAACTAGACAAAAGCATCAAGATATGTAAAAACTTCAAGGATCTTAACAAAGCTTTCCCAAAAGATGATTTTCCTCTACCTAACATTGACATCATCGTAGACTTGACAGTTGGACATGAAATGTTATCACTTATGGATGGATTTTTAGGTTACAATCAAATAAATATAGCATCCAAAGATCAAGATAAAACAACCTTCACATGTCCTTGGGGCACTTTCTGTTGGAATGTAATGCCTTTTGGGTTGAAAAATGTTGGAGCCGCATATTAGAGAGCTATGACCACCATCTTCCATGACATGATGCACACTTTATGGAAGATTATGTAGATGATTTACTGGAAAATTCATTCACTAGGGAGGGACATTTAGAAATATTAGACAAGATCTTCACCAAACTGGAGAAATTCAATGTAATGTTAAACCCCAAGAAATGTGTATTCAGTGTAACATCAACTAAACTTTTGGGGTATGTTGTATCTGCTAAAGGCATCAAGGTGGATTTTTCAAAGGTCAAAAACATCATGGAGATGCCTCCTCCCAAAAATATCAGTCAACTAAGATCATTACAGGGAAGATTCCAATCTATCAGAAGGTTCATTGCGCAACTAGTTGATAAAACTCACCCTTTCAACCACTTACTGCACAAGAATATCTCTTTCAAATGGGACAAGAAGTGTGAAGCAAACTTCAATCAACTAAAGTAGTACCTAATGTCACCACCCATACTGGTACCACCAACCGAAGGAAAACCATTGCTACTCTACATTGTAACAACTGAAGTATCTTTGGGCACTCTATTGGCACAGGAGGACTCCACAGGAAAAGAGAGGGAAATTTATTACATTAGTAGGACCTTGAATGGTTATGAGATCAACTACACCTTTATTGAGAAAGCCTATTTGGCAGTAGTATTTTCTACCCAACAACTAAGACATTACATGCTGACTCATACCATTGAAATATTTACTCAACAAAGTTTCCCTAACAGGAAGACTAGCCAAGTGGGTCATGATATTGAGTGAGTTTGACATCTAGTATGTGGACAAAAAAGAAATGAAAGGTCAAGCCATAGCAGATCAACTAGCTGAAGCACCATTGCAAGACAATCATCCAATGGACATTGAGTTTCCAGATGTTGATGTCCTTATAATATCTACACAACAATGAATGTTGTATTTTGATGGCTCTTATACACAACATGGATTAGGCACATGAATCTTATTTGTCTCACCACAAGGACATACCATTCCCAAGTCCTATAGACTGATGTTTCCTTGCACCAAAAACACAACCAAATACGAAGCATTGATCATTGGAATCAAAATAGTAGTTGAATGGAAAATCACAGAGTTGGAAGTCTACGACCACTCATAACTAGTCATAAATCAAGTGAATGATGACTATCAAATGAAGGTTGATAAGTTGCTACCGTACAAGAGAATGGTGGATGATTTCAAAAAGTAATTTATTGAAATCAAATTTGAATATATTCCCATAGTAGAAAACAAAGCTACTAATGTAATGGCTACAATTGCTTCTCTCTTGTAGATACCAGAAAAGCGAAGAAATTATGAGTTTATGGTAGAAAAAGTGTCTAATCCTGCCTATGAAAATCCTGAATCCCAAGTAATATGCCGTATTATCGAACCTGAAACCTCCATCTATGGAAAGATATATGCCTACTTAAAGGAAAATACCCTTCCACTTGACCTTTCCCAGAACCAAAAATGAAATTTCATTCGACAAGCGGCTCGACACACCCTAATAGCCGATGTGCTTTATCAACAAGGTCTTGATGGTACTCTCCTTCAGTGTCTTAAACGCAATGAAGTTGAAACCACTTTATGAGAGGTTCATGAGGGTGTATGTGGCAGACATTCAAGTGGCCCAACTTTAGCTAAGAAATTCCTACATTTGGGGTATTATTGGCCAAATATGGAGAAAGAGTCATTTCAATATGTCAAAAGGTGTCCAAAATGTCAAATTCATGGAAACCTGATACATGCACTAGCATAAGAGCTACAACCTTTCACATCAACATGGCCTTTTTATTAGTGAGGATTGGATCTTGTCGGTAAAATACACCCATCTTCCTCCAATAGATACAAGTTTATCATCACAACCACATAGTACTTTACCAAATGGATTGAAGCTATCCCTCTAACTGCCATCACAGGAAAGAAAATTTAATCATTCATCCCAAATTACATCGTTTGTCGGTATGGCATTCCTCAATCCATTGTCACATATAATGATAGACCTTTCAAAAATCAGGATGTTCAAGAGCTCTGTGAGAAATTTCATATCCAACATCAGTTTTCAACACCTTACTATCCCCAAGGAAATAGCCAAGTGGAGGCCTCAAACAAGACTATCCTGAAGATCCTGAAGAAAATCATCAATGAGGTTGGACATGATTGGCATGTTCAACTAAACCCTACTTTGTGGGCTTATCGAACTAGTATCCGCACCCCAACAGGAGCAACACCCTATTCTCTAGTCTATGGATCTAAGGCTATTCTACCTATTGATGTTGAACTACCATCACTTTAGGTATCATTGAAAGGGATCATTTCAAATGAGGATTATAGAGTGTCTAGGCTACAAGAGTTAGAACTATTGCATGAATGTCATCAAAATGTAGTTGATCACCTGAAGGCCTATTAGCAGAGGATGTCTAGAAGCTACAATCATAGAGTAAAGCCTAGAACATTTCAGGTGGGTGACTTAGTCTTGAAATAAAATTCCCATAATCAAGAAGATTGAGAGAAGAAGGGGAAATTTGAACCAAAATGGCTAGGTCCCTTTGTCATTGTATCAGTTTTTTGATTTTGATTCAAGGATTCGCTACAAAGTCTAGCATAAAAGATTTTTTCAAGATTTCCAAGAGTTTTTGGTGAGATGATTTTGATTAATGTTTTGAATGATGGATGAAGGTTGATTTTGATCCTATGTGTACCTAAAAATACTCTTGTTTACAAGACCTCATTTTTGAAGAACATGCTTTACTTCCTATGTAAGATACTCAAACAACCTTAAGCACTTCTCAACAATAATGGGTTCTAGGAGACTATTATTATTTTTCCCAAGTTTCTTGTTTTTGTCATAACCTATGCCAAGCATCATTTGTAGTCCTTTGTTGTTATCATCCATGGGAAGGTTGGTTGCAGGCCTGTTATCTTGGTATAGGAGATTTGATGGATCCTCTTCTACCACTTCTCAACTTAGGTCCCACCAACACCTGAATCTGGAGGGGTTTGCTTTGAATGTTTGGGATGAGGTGGCATTTGGATGTGGTTTCCCATGTGACCTAGGATATTGAGGTAACTCTCCTACCACAAAGGTACCTTTCTTCATTTTGTAATCCCCACACACATTGTCTTCGATAATGACTTTGATATCAAATTTTTTGGGGATGGCGGGAGTCTTTGTCTCAGATGTGGAAGCTAAGGTAGATAGGTCTATATATGGAGTCAAAGGGCCTTCATCCTTCTTTGGAACTTGGGGGATTTTGTAGTATTTGGCTTTTATATTCTTGCAATAGTAAAATGGTTAAGGATCCCCATGGATGGTGATCTCTTGGCCTTGATACTAGAATTCAACACACTGGTGGAAAGTGGAGGCAACAACTTGCATCCCATAGATCCATGGGAACCCTAGGAGGATGTTGTAAGGTAATTCAAGGTCAAGGACTTGACATGTGGTTTCCATAATGGCAGGCCCTAATTGAATAGGGAGTTGAATAGTGCCTTGAGATACTCTTTCCTGATCATCATATGCTTTGATTGTTACACCCTTTCCTTTTTCAATGACATCCTCGATGAAGCTGATGTAGAGCCAAGGTGGAGAAGACTCAAAACAATGAAAATGACAATCCTCAACCAAAAGAACTCTCCCACAATGGATTCAACCTAATAGGCATCAACTCACCCTCAAGGGTCACAACCCCTCAAACTTGAAAATGGACACCAAAAATTCACAAAGACCCCTAAAAAGGCCCTCAAAATTCATATAATGGCAAATGAATCAACTGAGAAAAATCCCCAAAACAAATTCATTGAATTCCTCAAAACTCACCATTTGACACATGTTTTCCTTGTAGCAGTAGGAACCCGATTTTAGCCAACTTTCACCCAAACTTACCAAATGGATTACCAAAAAAAAAATGGTTTTAGATACCCTTTTGGGGCCTACACAACATATATCGGAATCAACAACTCTTTTGGAGCATACTTGATTTTCAATAACCCTAGCATGGGAAAAGCTACATAATTAGCCCATTTTTACAAACAAAGGCTCTTTAAACATCTACCCTCCACAAAATTCCATCAGAAAGTCATTACTCATGTGTCAAAACAACAAATTTTCCAAATTACTTGCTATTACAATGCCTTTAAGTCAATGACCCAACAAACCCTCAAATTACACACAAACAACTAGGGTTTTTCTGTATTTCCATAAATTTGGGCTTCAAAACCTAAACCCAAGTTCCAAACATCTATATTTATGTCTTCACAAGCCTTCCACATCATTACAAACCCAATTGCATCACTAGTTCTCAAAAAACCATCACAAGACCTCCATTTTCATGTGCTTCCCTTAACAAAAACAATAGGTGCATCTCCTTTATTATTTTTCCAACACTCTACCCACATATCCTACATATCACACATACTTCTTAGGGCCCATTACACTTGCTACTATGGATATAGTCAGTGTAAGGGACCTTAAGACATAGTGTTTGGTCACAAAACCAAAAATAGGGTGCTTTAGATTTGCTTTTAAGAAAACAATAATTTCTAACACACAACACTACCAAATTCTTTCAAAATTGAAAAAAAAGAATGCTAATATAGGCCACCACAAGAAATGAAGGCTTACATTGTAAGATCTAGCTATATGGATTCATATAGATCTGCAAATTGTGAAAGAACTTAAAAAATGAATGAAAATGCAGAGCTTTCTTATTGTTAATTCTTCAAACTTAAATCCAACATTACAAACAATGCTATCATGTATTTTTGAAGGTTCTCCCACTTCAAATAACTGACCAAATACCTCAACCAATTTTTAACTCCTAATGACTGTTGAATGCAAAATTGCATTGCTTTACAACTTTGTTAAGAATATTGTTATACAATTTGAAATATTTGCATATATGGCCCAAATGACTCTAGACACACCTTTTTACAAGAAAAATGGTCTTTTTATACCTTATTTGATGCCAAAAAACATTGAACACTTCCTCAAATAATCTAGACACCCAAAGAGTCACCCTATTTCATATTACTATTTTCAAATTTTGAAACAAGGTTGTAGGTGCCCCTGCACCATACAACCCCCCTAAAAGGAATTCATGCCCCATGAATTGGGGTTGATACCACCATGCCCAGGCTGGAGTAAGGCATCTCTGATCCACAAGCCATTTCCATTGAACCGTGCTGCTCTGTGCTCCATGTTGCTCTATCTTTATACACTTCCATACACCTTGGTCTATGGTTACATTTGAAAGTGACTGTGTTCTCATATTCAAACCTGATGTCTGTCCTTTCACTGTTTGTCCTTTATTTCTTGGTTTCCCTACACTTGTACCTTCACACAAACAAAATTTAGTAGCCTCATGCACTAACTTCCTTCCTAAAGCTCTTCCTTGCTTACAATTTTCCTCATTGCCCTGTTCTTCCTATCTTATCTTCACTGTCTCTCCAACCTTTCTTATAATTATTTCATCAGACCTTTGCATCATTGTATCTATAGGTCTTATCAACTTTTCAACCTTGTTCCCATTTATAGGACATTCTATGATTCCTACCACAAGAATTTCACACAAAGTTTGTGCCATTTCCTTCTTTTCTACTGTATCAACCCTTATACCTACTGCCCTTGCATTATTAGACCTAGAATTATTCACAACACCAAAAATGTTGATTTATTTCACAACAGTTATAGGTTCCTTGTTCCCACACATGATCACTTTAGCTTTACCCTTCACATCCTCTACAAGTGGAGTCAAGATAAACTTATGACCATCCTTCATGATAGTGTACTCATTTGCGCTTCCATCATACATGGCACTCCTATCATACTGCTAAGGTCTTCCTAGGAGTATGTGGCAATAGTCTATTGGAAGGATGTCACAAATAACACTATCCTTATAGTCACCAATCTGGAAATCTACAATAGACTGTTCATTTACTAGCAAAGATTGACCATCACTTAGCCAAGATACCTTGTAAGGCAACTCATGAGGAATTCTTTGCAAGTTTAACTTGTTCACCATTTCATATGATACCATATTTTCAGTGGAACCAAAATCAACCAAAATTTCACATACCTTCCTCATGCTCTTGCAAGTGGTTTTGAAAAGCCTCTTCCTATGCAATGGTTCTACTTCTTTGGAAGTCTCTAAAAGTTATTTGTGTAGCATCAAAGCTTCTCCAACTTTAGGGTTTGTACGATGACTTGATGAACTAGTGCTCTCTTCTTCATCCTCTTGCACAAGTTGAACCCTTTTATCACCTTTCCTTCCATTTGATGAAGCATAATTATTCTCAAGACACTTGTAGGATGGATGGCCAAATGCATTGCAAGTGTAACATCTACCTAAAAACACATTGGAACTCCTACCTCCAAATTTTCCCCTTGTGCCTCTCCATCCACCTTTAAAATCAGATTGCTCTTGTCCCTTCATGGCATCTTCTAGATTTTCATTGTTTGGATTTGGATTAGGCATAGATCCTCTACCTCTTGATGCATTACCTCTGCCCCTAGTTGCTTTATATTTCCTTCTCTTCATTTTATCCTCCACCCTAATTTCCATTTGGTAACATTCCTCTACATTCCTAGGGTTAGCCAAAACCAATTCATCTTGTATGTTTAACCTCAAACCACCCATATATCTTGCAATTTTTTCATCTTCATTCTCATGATGACTAGACCTTAAACTTAGTTTATAAAATTCAACAATATAAGACATAATTTCCATTTCCTTTTGCCTCAAGCTTTGCAATTTCTTAAACATTTGAACTTGATGATCTTTGGGTAAGAATTTACCTTTGAGTTTGGATACCATCTTATCCCATGAGGTGATTTTAGAATTTCCTTGCTTTCTCCTCTCTGATTGAAAGTAGTCCCACCATACCAAAGCATGGCCTTGCAACTTTTGAAACAAGGTTGTAGGTGCCCTTGCACCAAAAGCCCAAATTTTTATTAGCTTAAGGGTGCAGATATTTAGACTCGCACCTCCATCCACCAAGACCCTTTTGAATTTGTTTTAAAGACACAGGCTTCAAGATGAAGCACATAGTTGTGAGATGGTTGGGTTGGGATATCTTGATCTAAAAATTTCAAGAGATGAGGTGTGGTGAGGTCTCCAACCATAGCTTGGAACTGTTCTGCATCAAGATTCGTGGGGATAGAGGATGTGGCCAATGCTTCTTCTAGGATCTTTCTGTACACCGGTGATATTTTCAGTATCTCCATGATGGAGATTTGAGTGGGGGTTATTTTCAACTGGTCTAAGACATTGTACCCACTACGAATAGATTTTGGATTTGAGGTGGATGTCCTAGATGGCTGAGATGGTCCAACAATGGTAACTTTTCCACCACGTGTGGTGACTCCATAATTGGCTTGGGCTCCCTTGATAGTGGAACCAGTGACCCATTCATCTAGGGATGCAATGACATGATCATACACATGGTTTACACTTTTGTACTTTCCTTTACCATTGTCATTATTTCCCTTGTGATTGGGCATCAAATTCGTGTAAATATTTAGGTCTTTATTTCCCGTTGGTTGCTCAATGTTTATGATTTTGTCATCGATAAGGTCATGGATCAAGTTTCTCAATATCATACAACTGGCCATTGTATGCTCCTTGATTTTATGAAAATCACATAGGTGATTTTCATTGTACCATGGTGGTTTCACTTGGTATTCTTGATAGTTCTCATAGATGGAGATTGTGATGATATTTTCTTGTACCAATTTCTTCATGATGGATTTAATTGGTTCCCCAAGAGCTGTGTATTTCCACTTGGGGGAATATTTGTTTCGTTGGGATGCTCCTCATTTATTATTTAGGTTATTCTTCATTTGATTGTTTGGTCGTTGTGTTACAGTGTTGGCTTGTGTGTTTTTTCTTGGAGCACTGATGACAATTTTGGCGTCGACTACACCATCATTGGTAACATTCTTGTTTTTTCCCATGTGCGAGGTTTTTCATTGTAGCTAGTGGATGGGTGGTTGTCTTGATAAGTAGGTGTTCCCCCTTGTGCGATAAGGGCTCATTCGATATTGAGCACCTTGGGGATCAACTGGTCGTAGGTGGTGATGCATTGCATCTTGAGATGGAAGGACAAGGTTCCTTCGAGATTTGTGATAATGGTACACATTTGTTGTTCCCTAGGAATGACCCATTTTCTACTATTAGTTTTTGATTGCGATCATTGTAAAAAGGATGCAAATGTCTCTCCCTTGGCTTGTTTTAGGGCTGATAGTTCTTCTAGACTCACATCCATACCTATGTTGAATGAATAGTTTTGTATGAATGTGTTCACAATTTCTTGGAATTTTTTGATTCCAGGGGAGAGACGAGAGAACCATTCAATGGCGAGACCAACCAAACTCTGAGGGAATAGTCACATTAAGTAATTATGATCATCTGCAACCTCCATGCAATGTACCTAAAATTCTGTGATCTTCAGGGTTTCTTGTCCCACGATATTTGTCAAATCTCAAATCCTTTTGGGAATGGTTTCATCACAATGCTCTTGTCGAACAAATAAGGGCACAAGTTCTTTAGTGTTTTCGTAGTTTTTCTTGATTGAAGGTCCAACACTTGTTGTGAAATAAATTCAATCTATGTTGACACATCATCTTGCAGATCAAGAGGTGGAATGAAAGTGTTTTGAGGTGGTGTGATTGTTGGAGTGATGGGAAGATTACTTGGTGTGTTTGTGGGAGGTGATTGCAAGTTTTTCTGTGCCAACAAGCCTTGTTGTTGGGCCTACTACTGTTGTGCCAACAATGCTTGTTGTTGGGCTAGTAGTTGGGATTCTTCTTGTTTCTCTTGATATTGTTGCAATGCTTGCTATTGCATTGCTTGTTGTTGTGCTTGGTATTGTGCTTGAGCTTGATCCTGTTGTGCTTGATATTGTGCTTAGGCTTGCGCTTGAGCTTGTTGGGCAACTTGTGTAGCTTGGGCAACTTGGGAAACCTGTGCATCTTGTGTGGCTTGTGCAGCTTGGGTGACTTGAGAAGCTTGAACAACTTGCACTGCTTGTGTGGCTTGTTCGGATTGTTGTTGTTGCAACAATGCTTGAGCTTGTGCTTGGGTGGCTTTTTGTGCTTTTTGTGCAGCCTGCACTTGTTGTGCAACTTGCTGTGCAACCAATGTAGCTTGTTGGCTTTGGTATTGCTAGAGTGCCTTTTGATAGGCTTGTTGAGATTTTTGTAGCGTTATGTTATATTGATTTGCAATGTTTGTATTTGGAGGTGGTGGTGGAGAATTTAGGATTGTGTTGGATGGGGTGATGATATTTTGTTGAGATGGTGGTTGAGATGTGGTTGGAGTGATCATGGTAGATGGTGTGACTGATATCCTAGGTCCTTGAGAGACCACGTTTTGAAGTGTTGGGATTGATGATGTTGCTTGGATGGATACCATCTATTGTTGCAATGTCAATGGTATATTCAAAGGATTTGATACAATGATTTGATTATGGCTGAAGGATTATTTTGGTTTGACTAATTTAGGATTGGTGGTAAAGGGGGAAGTCCTAAACTGATAATTGATGTAGATGTTAATGGTAGAGGAGGTAATGGTGGTGGAATTGGTGGTGGGATTGATGGAAGTGGTGGAAGATTTCCTTGAGCAAGTGACGATGAGGCCTCAAAGAGCCCCCCTTGTTCAAATAGACCTGTTTGCACCAATGGGAGAGAAACTTGTGTGTTAGGAGCGTATGCTGCAAAAGAGGTTGGGTTGTTGGTGTCATAAAAGGTGAGTGGAATGTATGGGTGCATGGAATTTTTAGGGATAGTATTTGATGTACCTGAGATGGTATTGGCATCCAAATTTGATTGTTGATAAGGGGGTGTGTTTGAAGAGCATGGAGTAATGAACTCCCCTTGTTGACAATGGGTTGTGTTGTGGCAAGAGATGATGTGGGCTGTGGAATGGGTTGGACGATGCCTTGAATAGGTGAGGTGAATGGTACAAGTAAAATATTCTCAAAAGGTTTCTCCACGATAGTAATTACATCAAAATCGAAAGGGAGTTTAACCCCTTCTTTTTCCAATTCAAGCATGTATTGGGAAGGGTTTAGTTTCATCATGGCATTGACAATTTTGTGATTTTTTGGGACTTTGGACCATTTCTATGATCTCATCTTGTGTCATTCCTAGGACATTATTGGTGATGTCCTCTACTTGACCTTCCTTTTGAGGATCTTGTGGTATTAGAGTAAGATTGGGCAGGGGATTGCTAGATCCAACTGGATTGATTTCAGGGGTGGTTTGACTCAAGTCACTCAAAGTAGACGTTTCATTGTTGGATTCCATGTTCTTCTTGTGTTGAGATCTAGTTTGAACCATAAAATAGGGATCAATTTTGAGGAATGTGGGAGATGAATCTCTAACTCCTTAGATTGATCTAACTTTAGGCACAAAAAATAAAATCTAAGATGATTAAGGATCAAAGGGTGATCATGTGATGAATGAAAGATGGGTGATGGTTAATGATTGAAATCTTAAGAAATATTGAAGGGGATACTACACTTTGGGACTTTGTACTTTTTTATTTTGGATTTGGTTTGATTTGATTTGGATTTTGATTTTGACCTTGATTTGGATTTGGGATTTTGGATTTCGATAATGAACAAATAAACCCCAAGATGTTGGATGTTATCTATGGGGTAAACTTGTTAACAAGATGATAATTTGACTAAGTGTATGGAGAAGGATGCATCTACACACACCTAGCCAAACAAGATTTTTTGATTTTTTGATTTTGATTCAAGGATTTGCCACAAAGTCTAGCATAGAGGATTTTTCAAGATTTCCAAGAGTTGTTGGTGAGATGATTTTGATTAATGTTTTGAATGATGGATGAAGGTTGATTTTGATCCTATGTGTACCTAAAAAGACTCTTGTTTACAAGACCTCGGTTTTGAAGAACATGCTTGAATTCCTATGTGATATACTCAAACCTTTGGAAAAGCCTTGGATTTTGACTATAGTAAAATGAATACAAATTTGGATTGTTCTTTGATGCATGTTTGTAAAAATTGAAGAGCAATCTCTCTCTAAATTCATAGAGCATTGAGAGACATTTCTTGAGAGTTTTTGGACAAAGACCTTTGGAATTTGGTTTTTGAATCTTGATTTTTTGGGAAATCATTTGAAAAAGCACATGTGTGAAGTTCAATTGTTTCTTATATTTGCTTAATAACTTCCTTTTAACACAAACACTTTTTTTATTAGCTTTTTAAACTAAATGTCTAATGTATCAATCTCTTTTTCATCCCACAAAGTCCATTATGTGGAAATCAAGAAAAATCAAGGCACTAGTTCCCTATTGTTGACTTTAGTGATAGAAAATTGAGATATAAGTGCAAACACTTAGAAACCTCTAAGGATAGAATCCCTAGGGTAAGCAATAGCACTTGGAGTTTTCAAAGATATTTTCTCCTTCTAAAGGGTTTGAAATTTGATGATCATGTTGAATGTTTGTTTTTCCAATGTTTTAGATCAAGCAAAATGTTTTGGTTCAAAATGATGCACAATCCTAGGATAGAAGAGACAATATTTGTGGAATCCCTTCTTGGATAAATCCAATTGTGCCTATTCAAAGTGGATGACTAGAAGCTTGACCACATTGGCTCCCCTCCACGACACACTCTTCTCATGTCAACCCAGCTTCAGTACACATGAAACTCCCATGGCATACTTCTCATCTCTACTAGGAATCAAAAAAATGTGGGGCAGCTTCAAAGGTTCGACCTCTTGTACCAACAAATAGAAAAGGGTTTTTTGGCTTCTACATAGTTTTGCTTTTAGTCAATGCATCCGTTCGACAGAGATTACACATATGACAAGTGACCATTGCTGCTAATCTTGACGGTATAACCCCTCGTGAGCTTGATCTTTCCTCAAGCATCCATTTTATATATTGGTCAGAAGAGACTTGGCTTTAGTCTATTACCGGTTTGGGTCGTTCCCTTGGGGTGAGTGCTTTTTCCCACCAAGGAAGACCCTCTAAAGGTGAACAATAGTGAGAAAGAACATTCGTAGTTCGATCGATCTTTTTTTGTAAGAACAAAGAGATAACACATGCAATATACTTAACTCACACTAGCAATCTTTGCTCAATTTTAAGAGCCCAATTGAAATGTGGAGGCAATTTTTTATACAACTTAATATCACCAAAATAATTTTGATTCTCAAAATCATCGTGAAGCGCGTGAGAACTACATACGCCTTTTAAATGGTATTACTTTGTAAAAAAAATTACAAAACATGAAAGCACATGTTCATTTTAACTTCAAAGTAGAAATTAATTCTTTTTAAGCACCAAGATGAAGAGTGAAGTTTGCTTGTTCAATTGTTAGATCCCAAAACCAACTCTAGTAAGTTCCTAAGGTTTTTTTTAATCCCTTTGATTGTTCTTTTTAAGCCCAAATGAAATCTATTTTGAGTCCTAAAACTTGAAGAGAACAAAGCCTTAAAATGGCATTATAATTGCTCCCAAAGTGTTTAAAAACACTTGATACAATCAATTGAAGATGCCATAGAAAAGCCTTTATCTTTGTTTCCTCCTTTCCCTTTTGATCACTCCAACCTACAAAAACTAGTTAAACTATAGAAAACAAAGCCAAAAAGAGCCAATTAGAAGTCAAAGGTGATAAAAAAAAGCACATGTTAAAAATAACTTGAAATCTAACTTTTACCCCACCCCAACAACATAATCTACAAAGGTGTCATAGTTTGGAGGAAGTCAACATTGCTCTGGTGAAATCAACGACACTCTATAGAGAAACAAAGATCGTGATTGTGTCACTGTTTCAACCAATGACACACTTTGTAGTTTGATTTGATTTGGGCTAAGGAAAATGACTTAAGTGTCACAATTTGGAGTGTTGTTAGCATCACTAAGTAGTGTCGCTAGACTGATAGAGACGTTGTTTGACCTTTGCAGTGTCGCTATTTCCTGTAGACACAAAAAATTGAAAAACAACATAACTTTCACAAAAAAACATGTTAGATTCTCAAGATTCGCCCTCCTTCTAGCACCAAAATGTGAATGGTGATTCTAGACCTACACAAACACAAACAAACAACATAATGCTAGTCAATTATACAAATCTAAATCATCATTCCCCATGCAATTCATTCAAATATCCAAAACAAGAAACAAAGCAAATAAACCAAATGAAAGCTATCTAATCTTGTTCAAACATTCAAACCCTCAATCCCAGGGGGAATTGGTGCTATTTTGATGTGGAAAATAGTCCTTTCCCAATTCCTTGCAAGCTTGATGATGATCAATGGTGCTCCTTGATAAAATTTGGAATAACCTAGCTATGGTGGATAAAAAACTATGAAAACTTGATGAACAATGGATGAACCTGCGTAAGAATGTGAAGACAATGACTTTGCATAAAGTTGTGGATCCCAAATTAGCAAAAGAGCTTTCTATTTATAAAAGAGAAGGATGGAGGAATGAGAAAAAAAGATGAATGTGGGATAAAAGATAATCCAATGGCATTGTGCCACTTGTCAACATTCTAATGGAGGGAGGTTGAGCACATTTTGGTCATTGTGCAAATAAATGCAATTAGGTGGAAATTCAAATTTGAGGAAGTGACATGTTGGAGGGAGAAGAAAGTGGAGATAATGCCACTTGGCTCAAGAAAAAGGACATGTAAGAGGCCTTTAATGCCTTGTTGGATGGACAAGTCCTTTTAGGAGGGAGTTTTTGAATTGGAGGAATATTCCACTTGAGATGCCTTTTTGAATGAAATAGAAGATTTAATAAATCAAATACATTGATTTATTGTGCAAGTTACAAAATCTAGAGGATTTGGAGGATTAGGATTAGATTTAATTAACTTAGATGGGGATTTAGCTGATTTGACATTTGACTTAGATTTTTGGACTTATTTAAATCAAAGTGAGGAATTTGAGATATTAGTGATTTAATTAAATAAATTTGATATATTTAATTTGATGCAGGAGCATCCAGTGGTGTAAGGGCAATCTTGCATCACCCAAAAATAGTTAAATTTCAAGTTTCTCAATTTTTAGATGTTTTTACATTTTTGGATACCCTTTTCGTCATAATGAAATTCTCAATTTACGGTTTTTATTTTCTATTCCTGGGTTGAAAAATATTGCAGTTTTAGTTTCCCAGATTTGCACCTGAAAATATTTTGAGTTGGATTTGAGGCACTTAGAGCTCCTGGAATGGCCCCAAAACTTGCTGAAATTGGCGTAGTGATCACAAGCGCATTCTTGACTTTGAGACCTTTCCAACGGTGCAAACGGTTCGCGAATCGGAGCCCCAGATCAAAAGTTATGGTCCCAGAAAGTTGGCGCACTTTCTAGAGGATACAATTGCAAATGTTCTTTTGAAATTTGAACTTCAAGTTGTAATTTTCGGTGCCAAACCGCCTAAACTCAAATTTTAATGTTGTTTTGGCTCCAAACTAAAGAGGAGCTCT
>VDFB02142033.1:50428-100346 GCA_007258455.2 Sequoia sempervirens
ACAATTGCAAATGTTCTTTTGAAATTTGAACTTCAAGTTGTAATTTTCAGTGCCAAACCGCCTAAACTCAAATTTTAATGTTGTTTTGGCTCCAAACTAAAGAGGAGCTCTATTTATGGGCGGGTCTCTAATTTTTTGGGTAACTTTTTGGGGACAAGCTCGCATATTGCGAAAGGGTTATTCTATAGCTTTTTGTAGCTTGCATGTGTTGTAGAACTTGGGGATTTGAGATCTTCTGCATGTAAGAAGCTCCATTTTCTGAATAATAAAATTATTCTCTTGTTTGTGGGTTATTTTCTGTGTCTCGGGCTGTGCCTTCATCATAATTAAATAAAGAACTTTGGGAGTTAAATCACAATAAAATTGATTTATTTGATCAAAGAGATGACTTTAGTATTTAATTAAACAAAAGTTGATTAATTAAAGGGAGAATATGTTGATTTAATCAAATAAAGTTAATTTATTTAATTAAAAGAGGACAAAATGATTAATTAAACAAAATTATTTATTTAATTAATAGAAGATAATGATTTAATCAAATAGAGTGGATTTATTTAATTAAAAGAGGAAAATATGATGAATTTAATTAAATAAGGGTTATTCAATTAAATGGTTAGTAGAGAGATGATTTAGGCAAAATTTGTGTTAGTAAACCAAGATCATGTATGCAATATCAATCAAGATAACTTACGTGTCTACAAAGGGTTAAGCAAAATCAATACATGGGAATAATCTACCAAAGATAGTCAAATGAAAAGGAAAAATTGAATATCCACGCATAAGAAACTTTGACCTGGTCATTACAAATAGTAGCCAAAGAAATATAGCGCGTAGGAAACAATGTGGTGCCAAATTGTGAGAAGTATGAATTGATTAGAAGTCTGATTTGTAATATAAATTCCAGATTATGAAGCATTATGAAATATGAAAAATGGTCAAGTGTGTAGGTGGCCAAGTAAGTCAACCTATAGAAGACAATTATATTTTATTTTTGATTATCATACTTGTTGTTCATTTGAGTAAAGCGAATCATTCACCATGGTTGTGTATGTGTTTACTGTACAACGATTATAGTTGCCACCTTTTCTTAATCTTGTTGAGTTGAACCTTTTGAGCTGAGAGGTGTCATTCTTGATACCCTATTTCTAGCCTTTATTTGTTGACCTTTGTGTATAAATAGAGGTGCTATCTACCTCAATAGGGACACATATACACACTTGATTCTTATATTATGAGTTAAAGTTATTTTGATTTTTTGAGTTTGAGTTTGTGAGATATTTTTGTGAGTAAATTTTGGATAGAGAAAGAGAGATAGTTGGGAATTGTTGAGCTAGGAATCTAGTTTGATTGACTTGAGCTATGAATAAACAAAGATGCTGAATTCTACTCTTTTATGTTATTTACGTTTTAGAAGAGATTTTATGTTTTTTTTGCCTTGTTTAGAAATTATGTTTAGTTGTTTATTATGATTAGGTTATTATCTTCTTTGGTTAAGTGTGAAATGTTCTTGATGAATCTAATCTAAGGAATTTGGTTATACTCCATATTAAGGAACGGGTGTTTGCAATTATTATTATATACTATATAATTAAAGATAAGCTTATGCTGTAGAGGCTTAATTCGTGAAGCTGGGTTATAAAGTTACTTTGAAATACTTAGTGAGAATGTCAGCATTACAATGTTATGCAAACCTTGAATGATAATCATTACTTGATTAAATACTCATGTCTCCTTGAAACATGAAGTGAGTCTTAACCATAGTGTTAGGGTATAAAATTAGAGGTTATATCAATATTCAACGATAGGGTTGAGAGTTGTATTTTATGGTTATGTTATTATGTTATTTTGAATTAGAGTCTATTCACAGAATGCTAGAAGGGGGCTCACATACCGACAACCCAAATCCATGATGAGTAGAGAACTTTTAGGTGCAAAAGCACAAACCCTTCTCAAGCTATTGTCCTCTATATTTTATACAAATGTAGTAAACATGAGAATATTTGTGTTATATTGAAAGAGAGGCTTTTATGATGGTCACTAGCTAGTTACACTACCTTTTTTTAGAAACCCTAGGTTAGTAATAACCTATTTTGTAGGGTTGTCTATTTGATTATTGATTGAAGCAAATAAGTTGGGATTAACATAATGATCTAATTGATCATTTGAATGTTTAGTATAGTTTCAATTGGAGTTGATTTATTATTGAGACCATACTTTTGGGTGATTCCTTTATTGATATGATTATTCTTTGATTGAGGTCATTTATTGATGAGATTATACTTTGATTGAAGCCATTTATTATTGAAGATTATACTTTTGCTTGAGTCATTTATTGAAGAGGATATACCTACTGATTGGAGTCATTTATTGATAAGATCACACTCTTGTATGGGAAATTTTATTGATGTGAATCTACTTTTGAAATAGAGTCATTTAATGATGTGACATTATGTTTATCCATATGGTTTATTGGTAAGATAGGGTTACTTTGATTTACTTAGAATAAGTGTCATAGTGTACTTAAGACGTTATAGGTTATTCCAGGGGTTAAGGTTACTCAATGGTGTAAGGGAATAGCCTATGCATAGGTTATGAATGGTCAATACAAATGGAGCTAGGAAGGTGGGTGAATTATTTGACATCCACTCTAAATATTGGGTGATGAATACTTTGGACAAAGTAGTGTAATTTTCCACTATTTACATTGTTAGTCATTGTGATCAAAGTTTACATACTAGGAAAGGAATGCCATATGTGTAGGTTGTAGCCACCGTGTGATAGATCTAGATATGTAGGACACAACACCAAGCTTGGGAAGGTAACATTTATTATGAGTATACCAAACCAATCTCTTCGTCGAAGGGTAGGGCCATTTACCAGTTTGGTAGATGTGTGGGGGACCACAGTTAGTCTATGGTTGGCATAAAAGCACTTAAGTGATTCTTCTCCTTATCAATAGGTTACCAAGATTTGATGGAGGGCACCTATACCATTTGTATACCTAGTGTCAACAAGCTCATGGAAGCTATGTAAGTATGTATGTATCCATTTCAATACTAAGTTGTAAAAGTGAAATGTTATACTTTGTTATAACGTAATGGGAAAGTTTGGAAAGATGCTTGTTTGAAATGTGTGTTATATTCTTATTTATGAAAGGGAAATTTTTATTGCTAAGTGTTGGCATCATAGTTTATTTACTTAAGGTTAAAAACATAATTTTTTTTGAGTAGAACAATGGGAATGTTACAAGAATGCAAGAGGGAAAGTAGGGATTGGGAAAATTGTATTACCTAGTACCATAAGAAAAATATTAGGGATGGAAAGGAAATCTTAAATTCCTAAGAGGAAAATATGAATGAACCAATAGGGTTTGGGTTTGAAAATTTCTAAGTACCTACTACATTTTGGGGAAGAGGGGATGAAGAAGTATGAAAACCCAAAATAGAGTGAAGTGGTTAGGGATTACAGAAAATGAAAACTAAATATTAAAGAAAAAGGAATATTGATAAATTCTTGGAGAAATATGACACCATTAGTGTGAAGCAAGGGAAAAAGAAAGGGGAACCCATTAGGGATTGATGTAACGAGATACCACATACCTTTTACATATGATGATATGGATAAATTCACAATTCAATATATGAATAAGGTTAAAGTAAAGTTGGATAAAAATGAGAGTATACAGAAACAAATGCCAACATGCAAAAATTGTGGGAAATCAAAATCTAGAAGAACATGGGGAAGTTACTGCAAAAAGAGAAAGTTTGCAAGGATGAGTTGAATAAATGTAGAAAAAATGAGTATGGGAGAAATCTAGAAATATAGGTAAGAGGAGAAATTTTGAATTTGGGAATAGTAGAAGAAGTCCACAAGAACCCCACAAGTCAATTAAGAAAGGAAAAATGAAAAAAAAACTTGTGGGTATGTGGGGTTCATAGGGAAATAAGGAAAATTTGGAAGTCCAAAAGAATTTTGTAACTTTATAAAGGATGAGGGAAGAACAACCATGTGGGGATGTAGGAAAGTAGAGGAAGCTATAGAATGGAGATGGTCCAAAAGTATGAGTGGAATATTCATTTACACAAAAGTAAGCAACCAACAATGATGTGTGAATGCAAGAAAGCAAGGGAAATTTTACCATATGTTAAAAATCTAGGTCCATGGAAAGTTGACAAACCCACAAAATGAAAAAAAAAAGTCTTCTGAACTTAGAAAATTTATATAGTTTGAGATATTTAGGCACATGAAAATGATGTAAGGAGGAAAATAACAACACTAGGAATGAATTTGACTAAGGGGAGCCCATTGAAGGAGATCTCTAATTGGTTATTAGTGAATAGAAAGGTAGAATAGAGTAATAAAGGAGCATATGAATTAGACAAATATATAATTTTGAGGCTTGCAAAATTTGGATCCAATATAATCTCCAATTGGGGGTGTGTTCCTCTTTCAAGCATAGTGAGAATCTAGTTATCTCTAGGAGAAGACAAAAATAATCAAGGGCAGAGGAGGGAGGGAAAGAAAAACAACCAAAGAAGATATTCACACGGAAAAAGGTTACCACTTATGTACATGAGACAACAAAAAGAAGGGGATATATAGAAGATAAATAATAACTTACAACTAACAACATGGAGGAAAAAAGGAAATTAAAATATGTAGAAGATATATAGAAGAAAAGAACAAATCAACAAACCAAGATCAAACTCTAACTCAAACAAAGCATGATGATTCTTCACCTTTGCCACAATAACAAAAAAGAGAGCCTACAATGGATATTATCATTAAACCTCCTGTTGTGATTAACTTGGACAATGATGATGAGAATGATAAGATTGATGAGGAAGTGCATAATAAGCTAAATTTATTGTTTTCCTCTTCAACGAGCTAAGATGATAACAACCACAACAATCCTCTTAACAAGTGTGACTCACCACATGTTGAACCTGGTGATGCTCCTAGTACAGTACTTGTTGTTGTCCCTTTGGCTAGCTATCCACCTTCCACCTATGATGAACGAGATTGGTATGCGGATGACTTGATATAGGTTGAATCACTAGTGCCATAGTAGTCTTTTCTTTGTTTCCTTCTCATGTTCTGTGTGATTGCATGTGTGTGATGTAATTCCCCATATCGCGCTACTTAGCATATCTTTATATGTTTGTGAGCCTAATTTGGATGACTATTGTCACTCCATTAGTGCATGGATACAAAGGAAGTGAATTTGTTGTGGCATTCTTCTATTTGTATCTCCATTATTCTATATTCATAAACCTTTATTTTTCTCTTGTCTCATGTTTTCCTTTTGGGGATGATGCAAGGCGTTGAAACATGTAGGTCTCTTCCATGTTGACCCAAAAGCTTTTCTTTGTTTTTGGTCTCTATGTGTCATTCTTCCTTTGTGCTCATTGTTCCATGAGTTATTTGGGGAATGATGACTGTTTTGAGCTCTATTATATCATTGTAGCAAAGATATAATGCTGACCCCAAATCCGTGGATCCCTTATGTGTTTCCATTTTGGGGGAAATCTATTTTCATGATGTAGCTTTATATTCTTTATCATTTGGAATTTTTCATTTTTCTACTTTAAAGTAATTGTTCACAACATGGTGTTTAGCAATTTATTTAAATTGGGGGCATATGCATCCCTGCTCATTGTTTACAAATTCCCTTCAAATTTTGGTCTTCTTATTTCATGTGATGCATCTTCTTGGTGGTGACAATTGGTTTGATGTCCTTCAAGAGTGTGATATTTCTTGGCATATGACATTCCTCTTAGTGGTAATGCTATGGCTTGCATTCCCTAAGGTGCAATTTTTTTATCCTCAACTAGTCCTCTCTTGGTGACATTAAGCATGATGTTCCCTAAGGTGAGACCTTTCATGCACTAAGAAAAACCCCTTTGACTATCATATCCTATTGTCATGGCCATCAAGCATAACACAAATTTCTTTCCAGTGGTTCCTTTTTGTTTTTCATGACTGTCTAGCATATTGTAGCTTGCTATCCTTGTGGATCCTTTGACCATTTTTTTTGCACCTTATCAAAGTTATTAGGAGGTATAACTTTTGGTATGCTTGACATATGGGATCCTGTAGACCTAGCATGAATTTCCCATCAACATCCTTTTTGTGGGTACATACCGACCTAGTGTGTGTTTCTCACTTTCCTAGGCCTCACCTAGTGGATACTGAATTTCACTAACCCTCATGAGTCTATTTTGTTTGCATAGTGGACAATGGGGTTTCAATTGAAAGCACATTTTATGGACAATAGCACAACCACAACTAGTCCATACTTCCATTTATTTATTTTTGCATTAATTTTGACATTGTATGATCATGCATCTTGTGTTGTTGAAGGCATGTGTCTCTTTGTGCCTTTGTTGGTTTTCCATGAGATCTTAGATCTTGGGGGCTTAATCACCCTCCTTGACCTTTGTCATATTATCTTTCCAACACTTGTACAATTAGACCTCTCTTGACTTATTTGTCTACTTTAGTGTGAGTCTAAGAAAAAGTTTATACTCTCACTAAAGTCAGGGCTAAATATAGTGTAGAAATGTAAACCTTTACATTTTCACACTATGTTTGCATCCCCTTATTAATTAGACTTAATTAATCCTTTAATTGGCCCAATTATGTATTCACAAGCCTAATTAATTTAATTTTATGAAAGGGAAACCACATTTAATTAATGCCTACATTGATCTTAACATCTTGGAGATTAAGTGTCTTAGGTTTAGGTCCTAGGACCCATTCACCCAAGGGTGAGTGGGTCCCACTTAAGTCTCAAGACCCAATTTTTAATATGTTTTTGGTGGAATTTTAATGATCTAAATTCAAATTGCAAAGGTCGACTTGTGTTGTTTAATTGTCGAGTAATTAAGGAAACACCTACAAATACAAGGTCTTTTTATCAATTAAAATATAAGTGGTATAATTCAAATTTCACATGAGAAAATATTATTTTCAAGAGCATTGGAGAGAAAATTTAGCTGTCATCTACAAAAACATACAAGATCCTATCATAATGTCAAAATTTATGTGTTCATGCATGTTTTTGGAGCTAACATTCAATGCAAGTTTCAAGTTTCAAGCAATCATTCAAGCATCAAGATCTATCAAGAAATCAAGCCATTTCATGCAAGATCCAATCCTTAGAGAGATGTGTTAGATTTCAATCTTCTAAGGGAATACATTAAAGGGTTTGGTGAGGTGTAACAAGCTTTGTTCATTCATCAATTCCTTCATTTTTTCATTATTTCATTATCAAGGTTTAATTACCAAACTAGGGTTTGACCAAGGCAAACCATTATCCACCAAAAACAAATAATTTTTCTCCTCTCTTTGTATGTGCAAATTTTTAAGTGAAGAAGGATTGAAAGTTGATCAAAAGTGCAATTTTGTGAAGCTATCATCAAAGTTGTCAAGACACGGAAACTCACCTACAAGTTTTATTTCCAACTTTCTGACAGTCAAACCTGGTGGAATCAAAAGCTTAGATCCAAGATTCGAGGAATGCAAAAAGAATTTTCAAACCCCTGTATAGAGACCCATTTTCCCCTAGGTGAATATGTCCTTCAACAAAGCTTGAAACCCACTTTTGGAGCCAAGAAAACACCATCCTAACCTTCTCAGATTTGTTAGTTAATTGTTGTTTCTGATAGTGTTATCATAATACTTCATATTCCAAGTGTTAGATCTCATAGGTTTTATTTTTAAAAAACTTTTATTTTCTCCCAAAATTGCATTTCAATCATTTCCGTCACAAGGAAGCTGAGGTTCCATAGTGTCCAAAACCGAGGGTCTACTAACCTTATGGGTTGTAAGTCAATTCTAAACATTTGTGGCACTATCCCTATTTGTAATTAATGTTGGAAAGGTGGATTTGTGATTAGGTGGACACTGCCCTTTTTCTTTGGCATACTCCCCTTATCACACATTCCTACTTTAGGGAAATATCCCCCTTTTTCCTACGTTTCAGGAAGTTACATATTCAAATAAGAATGTAGGGGATGAATTTTATGGAATTAAGGTGGAAGTATAGACATTCGAGTAGGGTTTTCAATCCCACATATTGGAGAAGGTAAATGGGTATGAAAGAGATGAGGGGAATGATATAATTTTTATAAGAACCTAGAAGTTTATAGAAATTCCACAAACCAATAATGATAGAAAATGAAGTTCATCCTCAAACTTAGAAAAAATCTACATATTGAGACATTTAGGCACATGAGAATTATGTAAGGGACCTGTATAGCATAACATCAAGAATGAATTTTACCAAGGGATTCTCATTGAAGGAGATCATCAATTATTAGTGATGGGAAGGGTAGGCCAAAGTAACAAAGGGGCATAAGACTTAGAAAAAAATGCAATTTTGAGGATTATGAAAATGGGATCCAACAAATTATTTTCCTATGTTCATGCTTGTGTACTTATTTTTCACATGACTCATTTTTGAAGAGTATGGTCCCACCTTATTTTGGTATTTTTAATGCATTCCTTGAGTTATAATTTAATGATAAATTTTTGCTAAAATTATTTGTCTAATAGATGAATTATTATAATCTTATGTGCTAGAGTATATGTATGATGAAGGTCTATTTTTGAATCAACAAGGTGGCTAGTTAACTTAAAGTTTTAAGTGCTTAATTTTAGGTTGCAAGAATGAAAAAATACAAACACTATCTATCTATATCCACATCCATGCACCCTATACATGCAAAGCACTACATTCTAAGATATACAAAAGGAAAAAAACTAAGAATTCATGCAAAGTAAACAAGGAGACATGTATACTCCTCAACTCAATCCCTATAATCAAGGAATAAAAACTAGCGATTGCACCTTGGTGTGCAATGGGTACACCAAAGAGGTGTGAAAGTTCAATTAAGGGAATTTTTGTTCTATGTTTTTGAGTACATTTGTGTAGTACATGAGGTCAATTGGTAGGCCAATGGAGAAGTGATAACTTCAAATGATCTAAACACAATTGAAAAAACCTTTGAAGCATGAATATATTAATTAATTTAGGGATTCAATGGAGAGAGAGGGAGAGATAGAGGGGGTAAGAGGGAGATGCTGTACAATTTTTGCATACATGCCCCATCAGAAGTGGGGACCCTTTTTTTATTTTGCATTTCTTCCTCTTGGCTTGGTCAAATTTTGGTTTTTCTCTTCTTGGGAAGTTATTTTGGGATTAAGCCTAGATTGGGTTTGATGGAGGTAATATTTTGAGGCTCTAGGGGAAATTCACCTATCTTGGAATTTGAAAATGGGGATTTTGAAGTGAATTTTCAATGTTATATGTAATTTTTTTTGCACCCATGGATAGAGGACGAAAAATTAGGTAGGGTTGCTTTTTGAATTTTTTAAAAATCCTTCTAGAAAAAAGTTATGGAGTTTAGGGGATTTTGACCCTGCTCGGAAATGGGGGATTTCCGTCCTTGATGGAAACTTTCAAATTTCTGCAAGAGACCCTCAAATCCTAAAATTTTCCAAAATGGATTTTTTTTTCAAATAGCCAAAATGAATTTTTTGAAAATGAAATTCTTTCCAAAATGGATTTTTTTTTTGAAAATGACTTTTTTTCTAAAATGATTTTTTTTCCCAAAATGCAATTTTTTCTGAAAAATGATTTTTTTTGAAAAATGGAAAGTTTCCATAAAAAATGTAAGTTTTTCTAAAGGCCAAAATGTTAAGTTTAATTTAGATTGGATTTTTAACATGTGAGCTACTAATGATGATATCTATTTTTTAGGATTAAATAAATCAAAAGGGGGACTTGCATATGGATTTGTGCCAAGATAGAAATTTTGGAAGAGTTTAATTCAAATTTTAAAAGTGGGGCCTGCATATGAATCCGTGCCCAAGCTGTCTACAGTTGGAAGGAGTTTCTGGAAGACATGTGAAGTTGATTTCATCATCCAATTAGAATTTTTATTAATGACAAGCTGGCATAATATTGTTCTCTCATTGTTCCATGATGTAACCAATTTTATGCAATTGGATGATGATGTACCATGAGCTCCCAAATTAAATGTAATAGCTTGATGCTTCTAGAAGTGCAATTGCAACCATTGGATGAATTAAATCTTGGCCATTGATTCAAAATATAATTTTCTATAAAAGGCCAATTCCTTCTCATTTGTAAGAGGTTAGACTAGGTTAGAATAGCTTTTTAGAAGCTATAAAAAGCCATAATTGGCTAAGTTAGGAGTTAGATTTTGCAAGATAGTAGTTGTAGGAGAGGAGAGAGATTGGAAATTGTTATGTAATGCTGGAGAAGTTAATGCAATTGGATTGTTGATTTGGAAAGCTTTGTGTTACACTTGGAAAATTCATGGTTTCTTGTTCTTGATTCTCAAATGTTAGATGTTAGATTTTAGTTATTTTGTAATGATGGTGAAATGTTAATGATGTTGATCGATCTTTGGTCCATACTTTTAGCAATTTGCTGATTGTAAGTTGTTGTGTAAAGTTAGTCTGAGCCTTATTTTGTGCTAAAGTTCAACTGTGGATGCTTGTTTACATTGCACCAGCTAGTGGGTATATGAATGAATATTCATAGTCTAAAAATCTTCAGTTTCCTTGGAAGATTGCACCATTTCTATGAAGTTGTGTGTTTGTCCTTGATAAAGAAGAGATTGGTTTTATTGGGGATCTATCCATTTGCAGCTTTCATCATTGTTGTGATTGATCTTAAGAGTTAGTTTAGAATATAATCTTTCTCAACCTTTTCTCTTTTTCTATTTCTTTGAAATATGGGTTAGTTTTAGGATTGAAGGCATCACCATATTGTTACATTTGATGAAAGTTTACTTTTAGCATTGTTCATTTGTAAGGCCCCTTGCGATTACCAACAATTTCACATGTATTATTGAGTTGTTTTTGCATTGTCAAGACCTAACATTAGAGACCTTGGGGTTATCTCTTGAGGCTTGCTGATAGATATTTACCTTTCAAGAGAGATCAGATACTTGTATCTTGTCTGGGTTGTTGTGCAAAAAACACCATCAAAAGGAGAGAGAGAACATTGGACTAAATCTTTGAATTATTATGCATAGAGAAGTGAATACCAATAGAAGCTCCAAAAAATGAGCTAAAGTTTTGTTTTCCTAAATATTGAATAAAATTTATACATGGAAAATAATGTATATTTGGGTGGATTTAGTAGGAAGCTTGAGTCAATCCCATAAAGTAATCATATTCCAAAGAAAAAGGTTATAATTTAAAAGGATTAAAGAAGTAATGGATCTAATTCCAAGTAAGCTAGGCTCTAGTGAAAAAATAGAAAAGATGATTGAGAGGTTCCTACTATCCAAATCAATCTAGATCTAATGAAAAATCTTGGTAGAGAATACACAGAAAAAAGTGAGCAAGCTTTGGTTCAAGAATGGATGTCCAAACAATTTGAAATCTATGTTGCTATGAACTAGTTGACGACCATAGGACCTTTTTATCATTATGTTTTTACACCATATCCATATGTGAAGAAAGCTATGAATATGCTTTATGAGTTTTTTAGTTACAAAATGATAATTTTCAATCTTTCCACTAAAAATTTATTGTACCTAACCCCAATTTTTTTGAATTTCTATAGAATAGAAATAAAAAAAAGTATCTAAAAGGATTGAAAATTTAACTGTTAGAAGCCCAATTTTGTCAGAGACTTCACAAACATATTCTTGGGATTATCAATGTTTCTAGTTTGTAGAGACTTTAGTTGCCCAAGATAGATGAAAGCAAAGTGGTGACCAATTAGTGAATTTGACTCACCCATTTGATCAACTATCTACTGCACTATTGGGGCCTGAAAGTGATGATCCCAAAAAAAATGGAAAAAGCATATGAGGATCACATGATTACAAAAAATTCAGAGTTGAATAATTTACAAGGTTTACGTGATAGTAATGATATTTTTTACCAGAGTTTGTATCTTGTTTACCCACAAAAAATTAATACAGATAGCTGCATGGCAACAGAGAACCTGCACCAACAATTAGTTAATGAGAATTAATGCATTAAAGTAGAAATATTGGATGAAGTAGAATCACAAGTTTAGTTTTGTTCATCCAAAAATGATCCTTGGGGACAAAACCAAGTTGATGTGTTAGAGAAACCACAGGGGGATGTAAAGTGTTTAATCATTGAATGTGCAAAAGTTGTTGTTGGTAATCATCAACTGAAAGCAGGAGAATTGATTACAAAGTTGAAAAAATTATTTCATGGTGTATAAAAATGTATTTCTTGCTTTATTTGGGAATAATTGATGATAAATTGGACCTAATGTCACCTTGGTCTAGTGTTGTGAGGTTTTTTACATATCCATATTATGTCTTGGGCTCTTACGAACTAAATAAAATGCATTTATTAATGTCTTGTAAACGTGTTGTAAAGTGTTGTAATCGACTTTCACACTTTTCTAGACTTTTATTAATCATCTAAGTCTAATGAGCCTATTTCCCCCTTAATCCAATGTTATAAAATGTATTTAATGGCATTCTCACATTAATCTAGTAGGCTTGTAAATTAAACCTGATTTTAATCTAGTGTTGTAATGTGTCTTACACATTCACATTGGATGTTGTGCCTTTCTAGGCTATGTGGAACTCATTTTAATGTTGTAAAGTTTATTTAATGACACTTTAACATTGAAATTTGTGTCCCTAGCCATAATTAACCTTAATATCATCATTAATAGGCCCCTATGATCCCATATTGTGCATCTCGAGGCTTATTTTGATCAAAGACCTGATAAAATCAATATAAAAAATAAAATTCTTCATTCCTTGACAATCCATCTAGCAAAAGAGCCCCTGTGGGACTAAGTCACCCATTTGGGTGAATGAGTCCCATCCAAGTGGGACTAAGTTGCCCAAAGTGGCGAATTAGTCCAATTTGGGCCATTTTCAAGGTTTGAGCAGGAAAAAATGGGTTTTAGGTTTAATTTTCCTCCATGTCGACCTTGGGGATCAAATTAATATGAATTTTAGGAGGATTTCCTATATAATCAATCTTCTAAACCCTAATTCATAACTCATTCATTATCCATCTCAAGTAAAGCAAGCTAGGGTTTTATCATTCTAAGTCATCAAGATAACTCTTCAAGGCATTCAAGGGAAGATTCTTCATCCATTGTTGCAGAAATTCAAGATCTATCATCATGGGAAGTTTCTAATCCCTTAATTTCATGTCATGCTTTATCTTATTTCTTCATTTGGTTTAATTATCTAAAAGGGGTTTGACCAAGGCAAACCCCCATTCCCTAACATTCAACATTTTCTCTCCTTTATGTGTTTGCAAATTTGGGTATCTTGAAGGATTGGAAATCATTGAAGAATAGGTTGAAAACTTGTTGAAGACATATCCTTGTTGGCTAGGTCAAAATATACACAAAAAGTCACGTACGGTGCTGAAAAATCACAGTTTCAGAACTAGACACCTAGGGAATAGAAAGTGCAGACCGAGAGCTTCCGTTTCCACTTTTGGATTTTTAGAAAAGCTAAAGTGGACTAAGTTGCCATCAATGGAAACTTAGTCCCACTATACATGTTTTTCAATTTTTTTTGTAGATTCAGATACCCATTTGGATGAAACGGGCTCTGGTGCAGTTTTCCAGATCTAGTACTAGGTTACCCAGAATGGCGTAAGTGTCCTAGTAGATCAAAATTTTAGAATCAGAAGCATTTACAGTCCTCATTCCATTCCTCAACATATTTATAGGTGCACATATTTAGTTCTACAATTTTCCATTTTGTTTCATTTCCATTTCTAGGTCATTTAGTTTATGTTTGCATACTACATTATGTTTTTAGACACTTTACATTTCTTTAGTTTCCATCCATTAGTCAATATATTTTATTATTTTTCAGCATTTAGGTCATTCTTCTTATATATATTTCAATTATATTTGCATTAGTCTTGAGTGAGCATCAAGGTTTTTAGGATTCCTTTCTCCTTTTAGGTTTAAAACCCTAGAAGTGTAAGAGAGTCCCCTATCCCAAAAATCTATGGTTCATTTTGGTGAACCTAATTTTCAAATACCTTTTTGTCTGATTTAAATTCCATCATCATCCTAGAATTATCTTGCATTTCATTTTTCATTAGTTAAGTGGCATTCTAGGGTTTCAAATTTTGCACTAGTTAAAGTGCATAAAGGTTGCATTTTTGCATCTCAAATCGTTATTTTATTTTGAAAATTTGCATTTGCATCTTCAGCCTGCATCATATAGCACATAAAACATAAAAATAAATCAAAAAATCTAAAAATTCAGAAAAAAATCCCCACTGGGACTCATTCACCACCTTGCGAAACTTAGTCCTTTTATGCCCCTAAAACTGCCTTTCACGGCACTAAAAACCCTATTTTTGCACTTCTATTTGCTATCTTTAACTATCTGTATTAGTTGGATAAGTTTTTGTAACATGCATTTCATTAGATTTAGCTTAAATTAGCTCACTTCATGCATTGCTCAAATTCAATTTTTCATCTACAACATTTCATTTTCAGATCATTGCATCATATAACCAAAAAATTGTCTTGCTTGAAAACTAAAAATTGCATTTCATTCTAGGCCTTTACATTGAATTTTAAGTTTGCATACATTATTGTTCAAAAATGTTACTTTCAGTCTTTTCTAAGTTTGCAAAGAAAAATTTAGTTAATAAACATGATAGT
Organism: Sequoia sempervirens; assembly: GCA_007258455.2. NCBI lineage: Eukaryota > Viridiplantae > Streptophyta > Pinopsida > Cupressales > Cupressaceae > Sequoia > Sequoia sempervirens. The sequence goes on from VDFB02142033.1 coordinate 65,115, forward strand.
TATTCATTCAATGCATTCTAAGTGTCTCTTAGTGCAAGAGAGTGAAAATGGTAACACTTGCCTTAAACTTGTTGGAAACTTGCAACCATTTAAAGACAATTTCCACATAACCCAAAAGAGAAATTTATGCATCTAAGTATTCAAAATCCACATGCAAGAGAATAGACAACATACCCATGAAAATATGACACAAGATATACCCTAGGAAAACCATCAAGAGGAAAAAAACCCAGCTTCCAAAAGCATCCATCTCTCATGTATTATTCAACAATAAAGATTACAATACATCTTCAGAGTCTCCATGAACACCATTGAAGCAAAAAGCCCTCTCCAAGCAATCCATGTGAATAATCATGCAACCACACATCCTGTACCATGCTTCAAACCCTCACATCTGCTAACCAGAGCTAACATGCAAAATTGCATCTCTAAATAACTGCCCTTGTGGTTGCTTTTATAGAAGCAAGCTCCCACAAAACCACTAAGTGGTATTACACAAAACCATGTGACTGAAACCATGAGATTACAAAACCATGTCCCCTTATTTAATATTGGGTAGTTTATTTATTTATTTTCCCCACTATTAAATAATTACATTTTTACAACTTAACTTATGTCCCAATGTTACATGAAACATAAAGTGGCCCCAAGAATAATTACATTAAATACATTATGCAAGGTGTACAACAAACATTTTCCTAACATTCTCCCACTTGTATACATTTCAAAAGGGGAACAAGTAACCTCAAAACATGAATCAAATGAACAATCCATATAGCCACATATACCATCATGGAATCAAAGTGCTCCATGTGCTCCATCAAGATACCTGCAACAAGAATCAAAGTGACCACCATCCCAAGCATGAATTCTCTCATCCTCCATTATTCCAATGCACAAATATAAGAATCCATCCAATAGAGAAGCCACACAATTTTTCACAACGAAGCATAAGTCCTACTCGACTAATATCCCAAACACAAACACTCAATCCAAAGGTAACAATATGCACTAGTACCTGCCAAGATACACAAACCCAAAGCTGAAAATAACACCCACAACAAGTGCCAATACATCCAAATATCCATACCTCAAAGGCATAAAAAACATAGTAAACTCATGCCATAAACATATACACCCATAAATTGCAATCATAAACTCCATGTGCAAAACCTATCAAAGAATGACATACACATCCAAGAGCTCCCACAGTGCTACATGGGTAATGAAAATATGAAAAAGATCAAGGCATACCAAGTCTACCAATAACATCATATAGAAAGTGTAAACAATATCATTTAGAGCCAAGGAATCATCCACAATGATATGCAAACTTGTAAACCAATAACCTATAAGAACAACTCTCACCACAAGTCTCCATAGCTCTCCAAAGTTTTCCACACCCAACAAAGGAAAAATATAAAGGAATCTCCATGTCATCGACCAAGAACATAAGTGAAAACACATGACCACAAGCTAGTGATCACAATAGCTCCAACCAAACCTCAAACCAATGTATTGTGAAACCAAACATCCAAGAAGATAATCAAGACCAAAGAGAGAAACATTGCACATCATATACCTATAGAAAATCCTTCTACATACACCTCTAAATGCCAACTATGTCAAGTATGATCTCCTCCACAACACCCCAAAAGAAAAGCCATATCAACACCCAACCATTAAACAAAAAGTTTAAACATAACATATGTATCATGTAATCAACATGGATGTAAGCCTCTCATAACCGAAGAAGATCAAACTAAATCCATTCCCAATGAAGGAAATAATCCCAAAACATCTCCTAAACTCAGCATCAATGAATGTAATCACAATTCATAAGGAGATAAACATGCCAACACTTCTCAAATGAACCCTCCAAAACCATATATCCATAGCTCAAGATCCATAAGCATGAGAAGATAAAGCATAAACATAACACACCTAAAAGAAATAATGGGCAATACCTCTCAAGTGAAACTGCCGAGTAGACCAAGAGTGGGGAATGAGAATGCTCCTCCAAGACATCCAAGTCATCATGACTCATCCGAGAACACTCTCCTCATAGGTCCATGTTGAACTTATGTCCAACCAAGGTGTAGGCTTCTTGGACTTCCTGCTGAAATCTCATCAAGATTAACCATCTCAACACATGTCTCTAATCACAAGATAAATCTAGCCTCACCTATGTCTCCAAGTATCCATGAGTACCTGTAACCAACCAATCCATGCCAAACTCCAAATTCAACATAGTATAATCATGAAGTAATCAAGCAAATGATCAATGCACCCAATACCAAGAGAACCACACAAGATCAAAGTCATATATCCATCCTAGGAATCAAGAACATAACCATGACATCATGATCTCACACCTCCTCAAAGAGTATCATATGATCCAAATAACATAACATGCACCTGTATCATGCCAAAAATCCAATCCACAATCAATAGTAAATCATGAAATTATAACATAAACATCATATCAAAACAAGGATCACACATCAGAATAAAAAAAGCATGACACCTCAACTATAGACTAAAGAAGTTCTGCATGGCAACCAAAGATTTCAACATATCCAAAACACATGAGTATAACCATCCTCTGTCAATGAAACCAAAGATGTCAATGAACCCTCACTGCATAAAAGTAGAAACCAAGAGTCCATCCATGACACCAAAAATCACTACAAAAGACCATCCACCATGAAATGGTGAATCCACATCACTGCCAACAACTCCCACTAAATTGTGATATTGAGTCACACATGGCATCATGACAACCATCCTCTCCATAAAGATCATCCAGGTCTACACACTTAACTAAAATTTTAGTAACATAACAAGTAGAACCAAAATCTCCAAGATAAGAAGATACCTAGAACTGCCAACAAACCATCATAAACATATCCAATCATCGCCAATCCATCACTATCAAAAGCTCCCACTAAAAAGTGCAACCAAGCTATCCATGACATCATGATAAACCACATGCTACAAGTCCCAAAAATAGCTGTCCAAGTACTATAAGAAACATCCATTCTCTCATCTCGAAGCACACATACCAATGTACAAATGACCAAGAACAAGGCCAATTGTCAAAGTTTTCAACAACAATGCATCAAACCTAGTGAATAAAGATAATCCACAACCAAGTCATCCCACTGCAAGTAAATGGGTAGCTAATCCACAATATGCATGACTTGTAGATCCAATCACTGAAACATGCAAACTCATCATCACATCAATAAATTGCAAACTAAGATATCTAAGAGAATAACTATATAGACCAAATGACTCAAACACCAAATCAACCTCTGATCTAATTTTCCAAACATGTCCATATTCAAGTACCATAGTTAAGGAACCAAACACACCACCAAATGTACCAACAACTCAACCCAACCATGTCCACATATCTGCATAATCATAGGCAACTACATAGGTCTCATATCATAACTATACTTAGTAATACCATCTCACCTCTTCAACATGACTACAAAACTATCAAACCAAGTGGCTAAACCAAGCCACCAAAAATAAACATGCATCAACACTAAAATATCAATGGGCAAAGACAACCCATGTACAAGTCATAAATACAACATGTAAGTATAGACTTCCTACAACATTGCACAACTTGTAGATACAACAATGCAACATACAAATCCAACCATACTGATAACCATGTCAAATAAGAGAATAATATGAGATGTACAACTAAGCATACAATGAATCCAACATCAAATCTCCAAGATCGGATCATCCATAAACTCATAGTATCACCATAGTCAAAGTAACCCATAAATAGCTTAGATAAGGAAAATAAAAATAAACCATACCAAAATAACTCCAAACCTAATCCACTATGTAGTGCTTTGAACAATCTTTTTGTCAACTATTTGAAGCCCAAAAACCAACTTTGTATGCTCTTGATATCACCTCTCAAAGCTCAAAACAAACACCTAACTTCCAGGATTAAAAACACTGTCAAAACTATAAAATATCAGAAAATCACTACCACCACAACGTAGAGCACTGAGTCATCTTTCCAACAAGTCCAAGAAGTAAAGAAACAAAGTACCTGGGAAAAAGTTATGCCCTTCAGATGTAAAACACTAGTTTGCACCTGAGGTAAAATAAAATTTAGCCACCCTTGGTGGCTGAGCGGTAGCCCCACCAGGGCAGTGCCACTCCTTGGGTGGCAGACCTGATTTTTTTTAAAAATCTAATTAAATTTTTTTACATGAAAAAAATTGCATGGGCCCCTTTTGTAAGTATGTACACCATCGATGACAAAATGAGCTTGCTGAAGCTCACATAGGGAACTCCTTTGACGCAATAATGAAAAATTCTGCTTTAATAAAAAAACCACATGGTCAAAACCATAAACTATACACAATAACTATTTCTTCTAATGCCCCATCTTTGAAAGTATACCTCACATTTTATAATCATTTTCCAACTAGAAAGATCATCCATACAAGAATAATCTTAGGATTTCTCTCTAATATGACACCCAAATCGATGATAAATATAATTATATTAATATTAGAACATTTTTTAGAGTTATAATTTTCTAGGAGAATTAAATTATTATTATAGAATATTTATTAATAACATATAAATATACAAGGAAATAATTAAGTATAGCAATGACACATGAACACAAATTTACGATGGGGAAACCCATATGGTGAAAAACCCTACAAAACATCATTATTAAAAAAAAACTTACATATTTGTTTGTATACTTATAAATGCTTGAACTTAGGGTAAATCCCTTCCTCCTAAATGGCCTCACATAAACATTTAGTATAGAGTGAATATTTCAATAATTATTGTTTCAAATTATTCAAGCTAATAATTTATCCCCAATAGAAATCCCTTAAATATAAGTAAATAAGGTACGTAGAACCATTTTAGGAAGTTACCATACATTTTATAAACAAAATTAGTATTAATTAGTAAATTCATTAATATTAAAGATAAATCTTGTTATATTAATAAATTTAATAATAATTGGGGGTTTAGTGTATTTTTCTAGGAATGCACAAATGGTGCAAGTTGGCAAGCAACAAAAAAATGTAGAGGAGCAACAAACAAGATGGGCTGACATGGAAGAGGATGGTGTTTCAGGGAAGAAGGCAGATGGAGTTGAAAATCAGCAGCAAGCGGATCACATCCCACAATGGGTATTCAAGAATGGAGCCTGGGTGGACAAGTGTCATCCACATTACCGATAGAATGGAAGAATGGAGAAACAAAGCTACTTGCAGAGCAAAGGTTAGCCTAGAGAGGGGGAGCAATGGGCTCCTGAACAAAAGATAAAGCCAATAGAGCACCAAAGGAATGAGCATGGTTGGAGAACACACAAGCCAAGGCATGGGTGGTTCCAATAAAAAGACTGCCATGGGAAAGTGTCAGATCCTAGTTGGCGCAACAAGGGCAACAACATTCAAAAGTGTACTAGAAAATTCTAGAGAATCAAGGGTTTAGACATTACCAAGCCATGAAATGAAGGAATATTGAACCAACAAGCGAGAGAAGAATACAAATTTGGAAGAAGAATGAACCAAAGAGACCGAGACTTGCTCATAAGGAAAATATATAGGAGAAAATTCCAAACCAAAGTGAGTGATGAAAACAATCTGCGACCATGGGAATCAAACTATACCAAATTCCATCTGAAATGATAAAAAAAAGAGTAATCAGACTGATGGAGAAAGCACTATTCACTAATTGGACTGGTCCAGACTTCCCTAAGGAGGAAATCAAGGCATGGTGGGAAAAAAAAATTCAAAGACTGGGTAAGCATCTACCAACTACCAAACTCATTTTTTATCATATAATGCATGGATCAACAATTAAAACTAGAAATTGTAGAAGGGAAACCCTTGTTTATGAAAGGCCACTATTTTCATTGCCTAAATTGGAGAGCAAGCTTTGACCCCTCGAACTACAAAATAAACAAAATTCCTACCTGGATCAAACTAGTAGATTTTCCCATAGAGTTTTGGAATATGGAAGCTATGGTGAGGATATGTGATGCCCTAAGAGTATTCTTAGGGGTGGATGAGGATTTCATAAACGGGAAAGATGAGGCATAAGCTTGTATACTTGTAGAAATAGATGAGGGGGTTGGAATCTATAACAATACATAAATATTGAAAAAATACGGGAGCTAGCAAGAAGAGATAGAAATATGGGAGGGGGTAGAATCCAAAAAATGTCTCTTTAGAGAGTCATTCCTGGAGAGCTCCTCAAATAGGGGAATAGATGCCAATAGAAATTCTAAAGAGAGGAAAGAAACAGGTGTAGGATCACCCTAGGAAATGCCAAACAAGACTACAAGAGACATATATGAGGATTATAGAAATGAGTCTGAGCAGTGGAGGCCTGAAGAATCCCCTAAGGAATTTCAAAAAACCCCCTCACCAACAAAGGAAAATCCGGAGCCAGGAAACATTCAGGTAGAGGAAGCCCTCAAAACCCTTATGGATGATACATAACAACTTCAGAGGATCATCCAAAACCAACTTTGGAAATTAGCAAAGGAAGCAAAAAGGGTAGAAAGGGATCCACAATCTCTAGAAGTAGAGACTGAAAAGGACAAGCAAAAAACCAAAGCAAACAATGTAGGTACCCGCCAGGAAGAAGAGGATTTGTCTCAATCAGAAGAAGAGGAGATTGATCAATACTTAGATGGAGAAGGTGATCTTTGGGAGGAGGCTGAGGAAGGTGAGATACTTGAAATTAAGCAGCTTGAACAAACAAAATCACAGATAAACACACCTAACATAAAGAAAAAATCCAAAAGAGGCAGGATGCCAAACAAGGCTAAGTTGATGATTGTAAGTAATGCCTCTGGGAAGAGAAAATTAGTCATTGGGAAGGATAGCCTCCTTCCCAAGGTAGAGTGAGGATCATAACATGGAATGTCAAGGGCATCAATTCCCCTAACAAATGGCACTTGGTCAAGTGCCAAATTGACCAATCAAATGTAGACATAGTACTCATACAAGAATCAAAGTGGAGTAAGGAAGAAGGTCAGAAAAGATTGTGCAATTGGAGACAATGGGAAAACCAATTCAAGGAGGCCACAAGAGCTTCTAGAGGTATGGGAATCTTATGGAACCCTCTCACAATAGAAGGGGAAGTAGAAAAAGAAGAAGAGAATTGGAAATTGTTCAAGTTCAAAGATATGAGAAGAGGTGTCACTTTCTTCAACATTAATGTATATGGGCCAATAGACATAGGGGAGAAAAAATAATTGTGGAATAAAATATCAAGTGAGATAGAAAATAAGAGAGAGGAGAAAGGTATTGTAGTTGGTGACTTCAATGCAACCTTGAACAATGAAGAGAAACAAGGAGGATTAGGACGATTAACGGCCATTCAAAGAGACTTCCAAGAATTTATAGACAAAAATGAACTAAAGGATGTGCAGACCAAAAATGGAACATTCACTTGGTCTAATAGAAGGAAGGACTTTACAAACATAGCAAAAAGATTGGATGGATTCCTACTATGGGGAGAATGGGGAGAGTTAAAAGCCACTCAAGAAGCCCACATACTACCTTTGGACAAGACAATCCCCCCAAAGGATTCCCTTTCAAATTTGAATACATGTGGCTAAGAGATGAACATCTGTCAGAACTAGTAGAGAAGTGGTGGAGTGATATCAGGTTTGGAGATAAGTAAGAGCTTTTCAAGATAAGCAAAAAACTGGGATACATAAAAAAAAACTTAAGGATTGGAACAAAACACACTTGAAGAACATTTTTGAGGAGAAAGAAAGAATAGAACAAGAAATCAAAGCCTTGAATGAGCACATAATAGAAAAATGAATGGATGCAGAGGATTTTGAAAATGAGAAATATTTGAAAGATGAGCTAGCATAAATTTTGAAGAGAGAAGAATGCTACTGGCACCAAAAGTCAAGAGAAACATGGCTAAAAGAGGGTGATAGAAACACCAAATTTTTCCACAAATCAACAATTGCCAACCATAGCAGGAAAAGGATTGTAGAAATAAAAAAGGCCAATGGTGAGATAACATAGTCTATTGAGGAGGTTAACAAGGAGGAGGCAATTTTTTTTGAAGATATGCTAAACAAAGAAATCCAAGAAAACATGGTTGCAAGAGACAACCTTTCGAGTACAATCCCCACAATCATAACAAAAGATCAGAATAGGTGCCTATATCAAAAGATCTCCCTAGAAGAGGTCAGGGAAGCAGTCTTCCAGATGAACCCTGAAAAAGCCTCGAGCCCAGATGGATTCCCAGTTGGCTTCTTTCAAAAGTTTTTGGATACAATTGGAAAAGGTCTAGGGGTGGAAATGGAGGAATCAAGAAGAAGAATGAAAATGTCGGGGTAGTGAATCACACTTTTTTGGCTCTAATCCCTAAGAAAAAATATCTGCAGACAATGAGTTATTTCAAACCCATTTCTCTATGCAATAAAGTGTATAAGGTGGTCACAAAAATAATAGCAAACAGACTCAAGGAAGTTTTGAAGGAGATAATATTAGAACATAGTGGTTTTGCCCCAGGTCGGTCAATAGTGGAAGACATAATCACTGCTCATGAAACCATACACTCAACTAGAAAAAATAAAGAGGCTTGCATGATTCTAAAAATAGACATCCTCAAAGCCTACGGATCGATAGATAGGCATTTTCTTTTGGAAGTTGAAAAAATTTGGATTCGGGGAGAATTGGATCAAGTGGGTTAAAAGTTGCATCTCTACAACAAAATTTTCAGTATTGGTGAATGGATCTACTCATGGCTTCTTCCTCTCTACAAGGGGGCTTAGACAGAGTGATCCCCTGTCTCCTTTCTTGTTCATAATCATGGAAGAGGTTCTTGGGAGAGGGATCAAAAGGCTAAGAAGTGAAGGAAAGTGGAAAGGTGTGCATGTGGCCAATGGAATGGATCCCTCAACACATCTCCAATTTGCAGATGACACAGTGCTGATGGGATAAGCTAGAGGAGGGAAGCAAGAGTGATCATTTTTTTATGGATGACTACTGCAGAGCTTCAAGATAAAATATCAACTGGGGTAAATCGAAAGTATTCTTTCTAAACACCCAACCAAGCCTACAAAAAGATATAGCCAAGATCTTGAACTTGACAGTAGCCACATTGGTAGGTCACTTCCTGGGAATCCCTCTTTTTGTTGGCATCAATAAAAATTGCTATTGGGAGAATCTAATCAACAACTGCAAGAACAAATTAGGCACATGGAAAGGAAAATGGTTGTCCTTGGCAAGTAGACTATTGATGGTTAAATTCATCTTGTTAGATATACCAGTATACTCAATGTCATGTCTAAAAATCCCTAGAGCAGTGGAAGAGGCCTCGCCCAAATCTTCAAGAGATTATTTTGGAGTGGAATAGGGGATTAGAATAAGTTCCCCCTACTGGCTTGGGACAAGATATGCACACCCAAGGAAATTGGTGGAGCAGGGATCAGACAGCTATCCATAATGAACCAGGCCATGGGGGCCAAAATGGTTTGGGAAATTGATACAAAAGGGGAGCAAAGGTGGATCAAAATTATGAGGAAGAAGTATCTAGACTCAGATGATCTGGCAAGAATTCTTACCATAGTAAACCCCTCGAGAGGGTAAGCAATTTGGAATTTCATAGTGGAATTTTGGGACATAATAGCAAATCATGTAACCTAGGAAGTCAGAGATGGGAATAGTGTGTCCTTATGGAATGATTCTTGGTGTGGAAAACCCCCCATTTTCAATACTCTGGGCTTGGATGAAATCGAAGAAGAAACTATAAGACTTTGGGGGAACAAGGTAGCCAACTATGGAAAAAGGACTACCAACCAAGGAGCCCACAACTAGAGTTGGAATGATCTCCAAACCCTCAATGCTCCCCAAGAACAAAAAGATGCACTAGAAAAGATCCTTAAAGACAGGTATTTTGATCCATCCAATAACAAGGATCTCATCAGATGGTGTGGTTCTACAACAGGTGCATATAAGGTGAAATTTGGCTACAAGATTAAGGAGATAGCTATGGCTCATTAAGATTGGCCATGCAAACTGATTTGGGGGAAGAAATGCCTCCCCAAGGATGGAGTGTTTTCTTGGATGGTGATACAAATAAGAATACTCACAGAAGGTAGGCTATCCACCTTTGGAGTACAAGGCCCGAGAAGATGCTCTCTATGCAAAGAAAATGAAGAAACAACAAATCATCTCCTACTGACATGTCCCTATGCAAATGACTATTGGAACATAGTGAGAGACAAACTAAACCTACAATGTCCCATTCCTGTAGACCTCTCAGCTTGGTTCAAAATGTGGCCCCAAAAAGGCAACAAATATGTCTTTGGAGGAATATGGGAGAGAACCCCATCCATCATGATATGGGAGCTGTGGAAGGAATGAAATAGGAGAATATTTCAAGGGAAAGAGATGAATAAGGATAGGCTATGGGACAAAATTGAAAGAGCTATAGTTGAGCTAGTAAATGAGGATTCTCAAAGAAAAGAGAGCAAGCAAAAAACATACACAAACTGGGATGACTGCCTGATAAATTTTTTTCTAGGCCTCAAACCACCACTTCTGATTGGAAATGACACAACTCAATCAACCAAGGCAAAGAGAGCAGAAGTAGCATGGAAAGAACCAAAACTAGCGTGGATAAAGGTAAACTTTGATGGAGCAACTCAAGGAAATCTAGGACCAGGCAGTGTTGGGTGCATAGCAAGGGATGCTTAGGGAAGGATCTTAGCAGAAAAATCCACACCATTGGGAATTTTCTTGAACAATGAAGCTGAGTTCAGAGCAACAACCATAGGCTTGCAAATGGGACTAGATTTGGGAGTAAAAAAAATTCATCTGGAAGGAGATTCGATGATCACAATCAATGCCATCTGAAGAGGCACCACCCCTAATTGGAAACTAAATCATCTGTTGTAGTATGTCAAGAAGTTGGTAGATAGGTTCGAGGCCTTCAAAATTAGCCATATCTACTGAGAAGGGAATGACAAGGTAGATGAGTTGGCGAAAAAGGCAATAGAGAATTCTAGGTAGAAAAATACCAGTGGTCGGCATCAGAGAAAGCTCTGGCATTAGAATTTCAAATGGTAGTGACAGGTAACACATGATATTAAGGATGATATCCAGGAGATTTATTTGACAAGAAAGGGGTCATCATCAAAAGACTAAGTGCAAGCAAACAAATTTTTTTTATGAGGAATGAGAAAGATTGGGTAGACTCCATATTACCATGTATTAATTTCTCCTAAGTACCATCAACAAGGTGGTGGCAATTAAGCACACTTCAAAGGGAACAATCGTAGAAAAATGAATTATGAGGAATTAAGGCCCTCGACATTAAAAGGTCTCAGCCAGTGCAATTTTTTTCATTCGCATTAGCAAAATAGAGAGTTGTAGTGAGTTTTAGGAAATTAGTGCAACTGGTGTGTGGTAACCAATGGAGACCCCACTAGCCCTGGACATGACGAAGCAGTGCAAAAATCCTTCAAAGGTGAAATAACAGACAAAATGTTACAGGGGCTGTTGAACTCTGCTCATCCATTGATCCTTTGGGAAACTAAAAAGGTAGTTGGTCTAGAATTTCTAATGGCATACCGTAAGTTCAGGACAAATTTGAAGATTCCAGCCATGTTCTTGGCCATCCTCTTGCACATGGGTTTTTTGAAGGAGATGGGTAAGAAGCTGACACAAATGGTCTTCATACACGTGTGGGCAGGTGACATTGATGCAACTCTAGATAATGTGGATGAGAACAAACAAATCCCCATGCTAAAGAACTGCTACATGATGCAAGTGCGTGGAAGAGAGGTAATGAGGTTTTTGCTGATTCAAATCATTGACCCTGAAGGGTTCGAAAAGCTGTGGGATGAACGTGACCAGAGCATCTTCTTCCTTCTCAAAGCAGCCAAACTAGTGACAAATCTTCCTCGAGGATGGGCAACAAGATATGTGGAGGATGAAGGTCTCATAGAAGAAATTGTTGCAGGGGATGATGACGACTGGGACCTGGGTTCCAGTGAAGAATGGTTCTAGAATGACCCCAGAGATCTAAAGGAAAAGGCAAAGAGCCCATCCCACTAGAAATGTGGATCATATTTCCCAGTGATAACGAACTACATGGCCTACCTGACACGCACGAAGTCAGATGAGGATGAAGAATGAAGAAGTCTGGTTTGGTACGGTGTTAGTAAATCTATAGTTTAATTTCAAACAATAGTGATAGTATTAGGGAATAGAAAAAAGAAGTTAGTCTCGAGTTAGTTTGCAAGGCCTGCATCATAAATCATAAATCTATAGTTTAATTTCAAACAATAGTGATAGTATTAGGGAATAGAAAAAAGAAGTTAGTCTCGAGTTAGTTTGCAAGGCCTGCATCATAAATCATGCCATTTTGTATTGAATTTGTAAAAGCATATATATGCTGGTAGGGAAAGGAGGTCAAGGAAGGCCATTTTTCCAAAGAAGGCCTTTAGGGATGGTTTTTTGGATATTAGTAACTCATGTAATTCTCTTATTTTGAAAGAAATATAGGGTGCTGCCCCTTAGCAACGATTTATCTAGCAAACAAAAATAATAATAATTAATTAAAATATTCTTTGGGATATACTAAAAATATATTTACGTAATAAAATTGTATACCTTATATTAGTGATTTATAAGTATTTATTTTAGGCATGTTTATTAATGTATATACCTTTAATAAACATTATGCTCTAACAATATTACTATGCAAATTATTTGACACACCTTCCTAACAATCTCTCAATTGTTGTATGCATTACATAAAAAGGGACAAGTAAAATAAGTCTAATATATAGGGATATAAATTCCCATGGCCAATATGCACCAATGGTACTTATCAAAACTTGCTAACTTGATCAATAAATTTGAAACATTGTCTAAAATTTCTACTTTCTTGATCATTACTCTCTTGTCCTCCATCATGTCATAAAAAATGATATTAAGCATCAATGTTATTTACCTTTGCATGAAAATTAGGGCTCTTTTAAAAAATAATAGGACCTTTAATTTCACAATCTATCCTCACAATCTTGTACTAGTCTAATATTTGAACACAACCTCTAAAATCACTTAGGTCCTTAATGTAATAAAAAATTGCATACCCTACAACTTTTATACATTTTTGCACTTATTTTGGTTTATGTTTACATAGTATGTTTTTAGGCCACTTTACACCTATTTATACCCATTATTGATGATCTCAAAGTTAAATTAATGCTTCTTGGATCCTTACTAGACGCTATAGACCTTTTCTCAAAAGTAGAACGTGAAAATTTGATAAACCATATGTGCACCCTTGGTCATATAACAAATAGTTCCCCTAGCACCCCTAGTCACATGAACACTAATATTCCCATAGTTCCCTTGATCTTGTGGAATTTTAATGCCAAAATTTCCCTAAACATATTTTCCCTAAGAATAATATCTTGTGTGCATGAACCCTAAATATAATATAATATTTTACTTAAGCCTATCTTTTTTAATTTCCACTCGAGCTCATTTGGTCTTCAAGAACCCAAATTTTTCTTGTGTAATCTTAGCTCTCCATATTTGAGATAGATCATAGGTACCTTGTGAAGGCTAAAGACTAATACAATACCAATTTTGAATCCATGAGATCCCTCCTTTTCCCTTGATTTTTATAGTTTACCTCCATTTTTTTCCTCGTTTCCTCATGTTGACATTATCTTATCCATAGAAAACCTTATCCATTTCATTTATAATCTAGAAATCTTACCCTTAGGAACCCTTGTGAGATCTACATGCTGTCTCTCTCTTTCTTAGTTTTCAAATTATCATCATACCATCTCCCTGAAATTTTCACACTATTGTTGGGAATTGTCATTGTGCTACTAATATGTGGTTGTCATTGATGTCAACACTATTAGAATTGAGATGTTAAAGGCTGTATATGTCGAGGATATTGAGAAAATTTTAAGAGAAATAGTTATAGGCAGTCTATGGAACAATCAAGGTCGTAAAGGTGTTTTGTTCTATACATAGAAGATTAGTTGCTGTGGACTCAAGGGTTTACTGTTGAGAGAGTCTATTTCATCCACTAGAAGTTTAAGAGGTCCGCATGAATATTTTTTTATGTTATGGAGATCTGTGGTCTAACAATGTTTCTGTGGTCTCTATTAGCATTCTTGATTGAAGTATGTGTGATTTTGGTAAATATACTTGCTGCGGATGTTTCTCTGTTGTTTCTTGGTGGTCATGGATACTTCTAGTCTATTCTATATCATTGTTGTTTGTCCACGTTGATCGGTGTGCTCGTGGTCAAATATTTTCTTGTGCTTGTTTGGTTTTTCTTGTTCTTGGCCGACATGATGGTGGTAACGTGTTGTGGATCCTTGGAGTTTAAAATTTGAATGTTTGGAATGCTCACAAATATTGTTTTAGGTCTTATCTTAATCTTGGCCAACGAAGTTTGATCCACATTAAAAATTTATTTGTAAAGTTGGGCTGACATTACCAACATTGTAATTATGTTTTATATTCTCTAGTTGACTAGGTTGTTGATGTAATTCCCTGAAGCAGATATATAAGAGTAGTTGTGTGAGTGAAGAGAGGTGTGTATGTGTGTGAATATTGTTCAAATCATTTAGAAGCAGAGTAGAGTGTGAAGAGTAAGAGCGACGTGTGAAGAGAGTTTTTTTGTGTTTAATTGGAACTGTAATATGGCTTTTGTAGAAGCTATTCTATCAGTTCAAATCCCTGTGGATCTAATCCATTATATGTTGGGTAGTGAGACCCTTTTGTATTTGAGTAGTGAGCTCTAGGTAGTGAGCCCGAATGCATGTGCATTCCCCTTTTTATTTCTCATTATACTTTTAACAGGGTATAATATTGTGGACTAACATCCATTGTGGTTTTTCCCCTAACAGGGTTTCCACGAAAAAAAATCTTGGTGTTCTTTGTGTTTTTGGTGTTCTAATTGTTTGTGATTAATTGCTTGTTCATCAGATTAGAGATTAAGTTAAGTGTGAAAATTTTATTATTCTGTGACAACTGATTCACCCCCCCTCTCAGTTGTTTGTACGTGTTTTTCCAACAGATTATAGGTACCTTGTGAAGGCTAAAGACTAATACAATACCAATTCTGAATCCATGAGATCCCTCCTTTTCCCTTAATTTTTATAGTTTACCTCCATTGTTTGCCTTGTTTCCTCATGTTGACATTATCTTATCCATATAAAACCTTATCCATTTCCTTTATAATCTAGAAATCTTACCCTTAGGAACCCTTGTGAGATCTACATACTTTCACTCTCTTTCTTAGTTTTTAAATTATCATCATACCATCTCCCTTGTCCATCCACTTTCACACACCACCTTTTTCCTAGACTCCTCTCTAGGGTTTTTGTTGTTTACATTATTCACATACACCACTTTTAACATTGGTTTAAACACATACTTACTATTTTATAGAGTTATATTGTGGATCAAGTTGGGATTACCCAAAAGGGGACTAACTCTTCTTTTTTTATTCAAGGGGTAAACACTTTTGACGAGAGCTATGAACTGGATACAACCATTCAACAATTCCACCCCAACGCCGGGGTTTGAACCTTAGTGGCAAGAACAACAATGCCACCTATAAACCATCACACCATGCCAATATCGGCAAAAAAGAAAAAGAAAAAAAAAGGGGACTAACTCTTGATCATCACTATTAATTTTTGTTGTGAAAATTTATAGTGTAAATATATATAGAGAAAATCAATAATTAATAAACACACATATTTACATGCAAAAACCTAGTAAAATTATACTAGGAAAAAGACAGAGGAAAAGATCTTTAGTATTTTATTAATTTGGAACAATTCACTAATACAACAAATATAAAATCTATATAGAAAGAATGACTTCACATAGGATAATAAATTTGATTTGTAGAGTCCTTTTCAAAGAAAAATTTCTGAAAAAGGAAAGTGTGACTCATGCAACTATATGTCAAACAATTGTTGAGATTACAAAAATAGTAAGTCCCAAAAAAAATTGATCACCAAAAAATTTCTTTGATGTAGCAGGGGGTTGACAACCCCCCATCAGGCCTTCAACTATGTTGGGTGCAATTTGAATATATTAGTAGGGTACTCAATGCGGACTATTTATCAGTGCCGAAATAACAAAATTGACTTCACATTTCAACAATATCCCACTTAAAGTAAAAAATTTATAACTTGCGAATAACTCCTTATACTAAAAGACCAATGCCAATGCTGCCAATCATCAAGTAAAATGAAAACCTAAAGAAATTATGCACTAGATTAAATTATCTCTTCTAATGGGATTCATCATAATATATGTTATCCTTTTTTACCTAAAATTCACCCAATTGTCTATGAAGTCATATTGCCTCCTTGATAACTTGTGTTGATGCCATATATTCAACTTCACTAGTAGACAATGACACCATTATTTGCAACTTTGATACCCAACTAATTGCACCTCCAATTAAGGAGAAAATATAACCTATAAATAAATTTCTCATATCTATGTGTCCACAAAAAATTGTATTGACATACCTATTAACTTGAAGACTACTCCCACTTTAACAGATATTAGAATCATAAGTACCCCTCAAATACTTGAGAATCTACTTCATAGTTCTTTGATGTGAATAATACTAGGATTTTCCATGTAATGACTAACTACTCCCATTGCTTGTGCAATGCCCAATATGGTGCACACCATGTCAAACATAAGACTACCAACTGTTGATGAGTATATTACATGAGACATGTGAGTCTTCTCCGCTTCTTTGCTAGGGCACTATTTTGAAGATAATTTAATATGAACAAGAAATGAAGTACTGATTGGTTATACATTTTTCATATTGAAGCACTACAAAACCTTCTCTACATAAGTTTTCTATGATAACCACATTTTATTATTATTTTTGTCTTTGTGTATTGTCATTCTAAGAATTTTATTTGCATTGCCTAAGTCCATCTCAAACTCCCTAGCAAGCTAAGTTTTCAAATGAATGATTTTATACATGTTTGCTATCAACATATCATCAACATATATAAGAAAAATAATAAAATTATCATCATCATACATTTGAAACTAGGTGTAATGATTAGAATCACATATGCTAAAACCCAAACTCATCATGAAGGAATCAAATTTCTTATACCAACATCTTGACACCTATTTCAAATCATATAGTGATTTTCTCAACATATAAACAAGATTCTCCTTGTCTCTTTCCTCAAAACATTATGATTGTTGCATATAAATATCCTCAGATATATCACCATGAAAGAAGGTTATTTTAACATCTAATTGTTTTAACTCCAAATCAAGACTAGCAAAAAGAGCTAAAACAACTCTAACAGTACTTAACCATACAATAGGAAATTTTTTTCGTCAAAATCATTACCAAAATTTTGTGCATACCCCTTGGCCACCAATCAAGCTTTATACCTTTCCAAGTTATCATTTATGTCCCTTTTCAATTTGAAGACCCACTTATTCCCAATAGACTTCCACCCCTTAGGCAATGGCACAAGCTCCCATGTCTTGTTCTTATGTACAACTTTTATCTCCTCTTCCATGACAACTCTCCACTTATGTGCACATTCAAATTCACAAGCCTCCAAATATGAACTAGGTTCACCAACACCAATTAGTAATGGATAAATATAATTAAAAGTAGGAGAGTTCCTTTCAAGTGGTTTGGATACTCTATTGGATCTCCTTACAAGGGGTAATGAGTCACCATGTGGCTCATTTGGTTTTTTTTATCTTGTTGATTTTCATCTAGTACGTGTATATCATCATCATCATAGTTTTCCATCTCCACTAGAATAACTTTTATACCTTTCTATTCTTTGTCTCTTTGCATTGATTTTTCATTAAAATAAACATCTTGACTAACTTTAACCTTTTAGGCAGTGTAGTATCCCACAACCTGTACCCCTTTGTACTATCTGCATAGCCAAGAAAAATACATTTTATGGACTTCATGTCCAACTTATTTCTATTCTCTTTAGGAATATGAGAATAAGCATCAAAACCAAAAATATGAAGAAAAGAATAATTAACATGTTCACCTATCCATACTTCTTTAGGAATTTTATTATCTAGAGTTGGAATGGGTGATCTATTGGTCAAGAAATAGGTTGTAGAAATGACATCAACCCAAAAAAATTTCTCCAAACTAGCAGTACTCTACATATATTTGGCTCACTCCATAATTGTACGGTTCATATGTTCAACAACACCATTTTTTTATGGTGTCCTATAAATCATCAATTTCCTTGCAATGTCATACTCACTACAAAACTATTTAAACTCTCTTGAACAAAATTATGCTTCATTATCTAAATTCTCAAACATTTTATAGTATTCCCTTTTGATTCTCTACTAGAGCTTTAAACTTCTTAAAATAAGAAAATACCTCAAACTTCTTCTTGAAAAGATAAATCCACACCTTAAGAGATAGTCATATATATATGAAAAAAATATGATGAAATTCCAATAGATGTTATAGGAGCTTCCCAATTATTTGAATTAATTAATTCTAGAACTTCTTTGCTTCTAGTATTACTTCTAGAAAAATATGTTCATTCTATTTTCCAAACAAACAATGTTCAAAAAAATTTAAATCTCTACATTTGGCACATGTGAGATTTCTATCTAGTAGTACCTTGAGACCACACTCACTCATATGGACTATCCATTGATGTTAGGTTGATATTGAGTTCATTTCTACATCAGATGTTATTTCAACCTCTCCATTGTTAGTTTCTCCAACCAACATGTAGAGATTGCCAATTTTTTTTCTCTTTAGCACAACCAAAACACCCTTTGTTACCTTGAGACGATTATTTTCTCCACTAAATTGGTAACCTTGTTCATTTACGAATCCAAGTGCATATTTTTCATATCATTTTATTTTAAAAAATTTAATAGTTCAATATGACTATAATGATATCTATGTATACATGTGACTATCATGTCAATGTAATAATTTTTAGAATATGATTTTAAATGCCCATTTTCACTGTCACATGATTGTAACAATTTCAATAGTCACATTTTCAAGTTTAACATAAAAATTGAGGGGGATTGAAAGATAGAAATGATACCCTCAAAAGAACAAATTCATTACCAAATTAGATGGTCATTAAGGTCATACATGTTAAAATATTATTCAAGAAGGTTTAGGTGTATGAAGATGAAAATGTAAGGTTGTTGGAGAAAATTGAATTAAAGAAGATAAATTAAAAGGTTGTGTAAGAATTTTACGTTATTGTTTGAGTAGAATATATTATTGGAACTTGAAAACCATCATCTACAGTTGATGAATAATAATCATATGGAAATGTGTGAAGTCGATAAGAAAATGACAAAAAATATATCATCCAATTTTAGTTCCATGTTGAATGTTATGAACATTCATCAAAAAGGTGGAAATAAATATACTATAGACACCTAAAATTGACCATTGTCATCAAATAACTATTTCCTCTATAATTTATTGAATATAAGCATAAATATTTAATTAATTATCTAATTTTTATCCCCTATTAATTAAACGATATTTTATTATTTAATTAATAAAATCAGTATTCACAACTATTCATCCACTCCTATTTATACTCTAAACCATTTAATCGCTCTTCTTCTACAAGACCAAACTTAGGTAAATAAATATAATTATTTACCTAAGTCCCTCATCCTCATCCCAAAAATTAAATAAATATCTTATTTAACTAATTTCTTATTTTCTACACTTTTCATTAAATGGGATAAAACCACTTAGCCCCTTAATCCCCCACTTGCACAACCAAATCAAAACCTTTCAAATCCCTCACATCCTCCAATGTGTACAAAGGACTGGGTCCTTTGTACATAAGAAATGGATCTTTGTACATGTGACATGGTATTAGTACCATGTCACATGGGTCAAAGTACTTTCTCATTCCTCATGGGTACTCCAAAGTACCCCTTCCATCTTGTCCACCTAATGTTCCCAAGGATAATCTTCACACTTGATTTTCTCCTAAATCCCTCTCCATCCAACTCCTCCAACAAAATGATAGACACATTTCCTCTTCTCATCTTCCCATGAATCTCAACCATTAGGATCCCTTGATCTCATATTTTAATCCTAACCATCCAATCTTATAGCCAAAAAATTATAAATTGGATATCATCCTATACCATATAAGGAGCGTCTTCAAATGCAACTTTATGCTACTAGTAATAGCACTCACACATCAATTTCCTTGAGCACAACCACCTCATCTAGGTGCAACAAGGGTTAATTTTGTAATAACTTTTATGTTTTCATCATGTTTTGTTAACTCTTATGCTTAATCTGAGTGTGCCTATGTTTTGGGTGGAATAGGTTAATATTTTTTTAGCTTGATCTTTCATGCTCAAAATTCCATGCACACATGTAAAAATAGGAAATGGATATCTTTGTAGATGGTTTCAATGGAATTTCTACTCAAAACAATGAAATGGGTATTAAAGGTCCATATTAACCTTATAATTCTTGATATTTCAAATTTAAAATTTGGAAACTATTTTTATGTGAAACAATTTGAATATTTTTATGAAATAATACAAATATACATGAATTTTATTATTATTTATAATTGTGTTCAATTTTTTATATTTTCTAATTTATGCTCAAGAATTTTTGAGCTAATATATTGTATTTTTTCTAAATAAATATGAAATGATGATTACTAGCTCGAATATTTTCTATTTAATGTATTCAAATTGTAATACTATTTTTGTTGGGTATATTTTATGGCTATTGTTTTTCTCATTGCAAATTATTTTTTTATTGGTACATATATTTTATGAATGAATCTAGCAAGGTATATGAAATAAAAATAAGCATTTTGGGAAACAATGTAGCTCAAAAATAGAGTAAAATAGGGGGTGATCCCACAATAGTGGTTTACAATTTTTGGCCAAACTAGACATTGAAATAATTTTTTTTAACTAAATCTTCACTTTCGGGCACCTATAGCAGCTAAATCGTGAGGAATTTGAAGATGATGCAAACTAGAGTTTCATGAATTTTTTTTTGTAGATTCTAAATATATTTTTTTCAAAAATTTTGGAATCAGATTGCACTTCTTTTTCCATCTCCCTCGAAAACTAGTTTTTTTCAGAAAACAACATTTTTAAAAAGTGATGCTCACCGTATAATGCATAAATTTTTTTCCATGAAGGATAGAATTCTAATTCTTTCGAATTTAGATTTGTAACTTCGATATCTAGTGCTTCCACTTGGTTAGATAGTTTTTTATTGAATATTTTTTCTCTAATCAAGTTTCAAAGTCAAACCAATTACAATTCAAATATAGCGCGACCGTATAACGCGTAACTTTTTTTGTATATATCAAAATTCAATTTTATTTTTTTTGTTAAATTAAGGACTTAAATATCTATTGCACTTATATTTTTCAATTTTTTTTAATAATATGCTATTTTTCCACATGTGTAGAACAAAGAGCTTGAATTTCAGTGAAAAACCTACATTCACAAGAAATAAGAAATAAATATAATAATCAAATTAAATTTAATTAAAATTATACTTTTTTGGAAGCTTATAATAAGGACTACGTATACTTACAAAAAATAAATTTTAAATTAATTCATTTGATCCCCCAAAAGGTAAATCAAAAGTGGTTTTTTTATCAGCATTTTGATAGGTGTAAAGGAGACTCCATTATAGGTATGGTTTAAAACTAGTGGGGTTCTATCCAAGGGGGATTGGTCTAAGGTGGTTTGATCAGACCTTGTTCAATTGGAATCCTTTAAATGAAAATTTTCAAGGCTTAAATCATTATATTTTCTAAGAATATGTGATTTCAACAAAAATCAAGATCTCTCAGAAAGTGTAAACCACTATTGTGGTAGCACCCTAGGGCAAAAATATAGTTTACATTTTAATCACTCATAACATGAATACAATTTCAAATTTTGTCCTTTTATTAGATTATGTTGTTAATTATGACCATTGATGTACAATTTTGTACTAATAGGCAAGAAAAAGTTGATCAAATCTAAAATGGATGAACTGTAGTTACATGTTGGTTGTCTAATATCAAGCAAATCATAATTTTTGTTCATATGTACCTTCAAATTTTAGTTATATTTTTTTCCTTCTCAACTAGGCTTAATGGAGAGTTATTATACATCAAATTCTCTAAAAAGTAATCTTGGGGTTGATTTGATGTCTTTAACCTAAGTGTTAGAGTTTTATTATCTTTGTAAATGAAGTTATTCAATATGGTGAATTAAGTATATTAAATATATGTAAGTAGGTGAAAATTATTTCAAGGGTGAGCTCCATCTTTTTACAACATTCATTTTATGGTATTGATGTTAGTTTAGTAAAATTTCATTAGAGGTAATATTATTCATTCATAAATATCTATCCTTTATGTACATTGGAAATACATCTCAAATGTATAGCAAGATCACTTGTAGGTATATCTCATAGGCCATGAATTATGTTTCTATAAATCTTCCATAGTTCCATCTATTTTGTATGCTACTATGTCATTATGGTTTGGTAGGTCATATAAATATTTAAGCTCTATAATTGATCATAATCACTTCTTATATTTAACCTCTATATTAAAAGGGAATCTTAACAAGGTTCAAGCCCATAAAACTTTAAAGAATATGTAGGCATTTTCTTTTCAAGACATGATATGCAATCGAGTCCTACAACTCAATATTTTATTAAAAAAGAGTAGAAATTAATATATAATTATAGTCCTATACCTTACATTAGTCATTGAATTTGATGTGCCCAAAGTAAATTTGGTATTAAGGTGGCTCTGAAAAGTTGATTTTTTAAATTAATTAACCAATATTTTTTAATGAATTAGACTTGTTGAATATATATCAATATCGATATTTCATCATAATTTGTAGGACATATGTTTTGAATAATTGATCATAATTTGTAGGACATGTTTCACATGATATGATCATATTTTTAGGACATATGTTATGTTTGTTATGTTGTTTAATTTATCTAGTATTTTCTATGTGGTATGTAAATGATAATAAAACAACTTTCTACTGGTGCTATTTTATTACCTAATCATGAAATTCCTTAGAATGTAATTATAGATATAGATTTTGAATACAATGTACTTGTCTTTATAAGATTTGTTTAACAACATTATAAATATTACTAATAGTTCTCTTAGTTACAAGTGATTATTCTAAATCAAGAAAATAATGTCAACAATGTTTTTTTGGTAGAGAAATACTATTAATAATGATTTATCAACATAAAATTCCAAAAGAATTATAAGATTCACTTTCAAATTGTGTTTTATCTATTTTATTTCAACTAGTCATGTCATAGACTACTACAATACAATTAAGATACTTTTTCTTCAAGGTGTAATATATATGAAGATGAATCTTTATCTTTTTAGAGGTTTTATGAATAAGCATCCACTTGTATTTTTTAAGCAAATGAAATTTTATAAAAATCACAAAATTTTACACATTTTAACTTGTGGGGTGTAAAATGAAAGAAAGTAATGTACATAGAAATGCTTCCTAACCTAAAACTCTAAGGAGAGCATTGCACAAATTTCAATATTTTAACAATTACATAAAGAATAAACACATATAAATATAAGGTAAACAATATACCATAACACCAGGATACATGGAAAAATCTCTTTGAGAAATAAAATAACCCACATTCCAAAGCAATCAAACGTATTATTTAGTAAACAAAATAGTTACAATACACTTATAGAGAAAGCCTTTATAGGTGTATCACCAACCAAGTATCTAGAGGAATTGTAATAGCCTAATAATATCTACAAATATATACACACAACCACCATCTCAAGCACCTAATATATAGGATATATAATACTTCAAACCAAAAAATGGTAATTAGAATATCATAAGCTAAAAACCACCCAAAAAGTGGCACCCAAATCCCAAATCTCAAGATGAGTCCACAGGCTAAAAATAGCATATTCCTTCCACCTGTCATAAACTTGTTATATCAACTCACTAATTTTGATGTTCTATTTTTCTTCCATTATCTCCAAACAAAGATATCTTATGATGTTTCCTAACATGAATCATAATTTGTTCAACAAGTGTAACTCCCTCTTAAAGCTCTTTTAAATGTGTCCAACACATTTTTACATTTTTAGGAAATTTTTTGAAGGTCATAATTTTTTATCCAAGAGGTTGAGTGGGCCTATTTTTATAAATTATATAGTTTGAAGAGGCCTATGAAATATGCATTGCCCTTGGTGACACCAAACAATCCAAATTTTTTATTTTTGCCAAAAACTAATTATATAGCATAATTTTTTTTATTTTTGTTTTATAACCTAAAAATTGTACCTTTTTATTATTTTATCAATAGAAGCAAGGTTGAGACACCTTTCTTAACATAAAAAATTCCTTGTAGTGAGAATATCATAGGGAAACAACTGAAGAGTTTGAATGTCATAGAGATAATTCTATCATTCACATTGGTCTGATT
Source organism: Sequoia sempervirens (assembly GCA_007258455.2). Lineage (NCBI taxonomy): Eukaryota > Viridiplantae > Streptophyta > Pinopsida > Cupressales > Cupressaceae > Sequoia > Sequoia sempervirens. The sequence continues at coordinate 89,685 of VDFB02142033.1, forward strand.
TTTAGGTCTTATTTTCTTAGTACTTTTATTTTAGATATTTTTTGGTTTCTTCTTGTACTATTTTTCATATGTTTCTAAGTTGGTATGGTAATTATGTTTATTGTATTGGTATTTTGGACTCATTTGAAGAATTAATAATAAAATAAGTGGAAATGGTAACAGAAAGGAATGTGCTAAAATTATCTATGCACTACTAGAGGCAGTCTACTAAGAACAATGGAAGTTCATTATTCTTGTCTATTGGATGAAATTATTTATATTATATGGGTGGAAACTCCACTCATTATTTAAATCCTCTTATTACAAAGTATACACAATGGTATTATTTTGAGTTGGTTGTTCATTGAAAAGGGTCTTGTAGCTATAACATTCATATTTTGTATTGAGGTGGTTGGAAATGCAATTAGGTAGCCATCATGGTCTCCTCCAACTTTGAACAAACAAAAAAATGAAAGAGATAATTTATGTATCTATTTTACTTCAATGACTAATTTCTTTCAAAAGATAATAATAAGCAAGTAAGAAATAGTAATAGAGACATTTTTAGCTAGAGGAATACTAAATTAATAGTGTTTTGTTACCATAAGTGCCACCCAATTGCAATGAATTCTTGATTGGAAATAAGGTTAATAATGTTAATATTTTTTAATTATATGATGAACTCACACATGATTATATTTTGTAATATATTGTTTAACATAATTATATGTATATTTGTGTTGTGACTAGCTAGAAAAGCGACCACTAACAAAGATATTTGTGTCATTATATCCTCATGAAAAAAGTGCATTATTATTTAAGAATAATTTGAAAAATTAGTTATAATATAAATTTTATACAAAAAAAACATAAAGTTTAAATACAATGCACTTATCTTTACAAGATTTCTCTAAAAACACTAAAATACAAGGTACAATTTGTACAGATTACAATTTGTAAGCAAATAAATGTAATGAATTAAGATATATTATTGGGTATGTATCATCCATTTTATTGATGGATACAATAATATTTGTAAAAAATACATAAACTTGTAATAAGTTTCAAACATATCATAAATTTTAACCAATCCTTTATTATTAAAGAACAAACCTACATTTACAATAGATTTAATGGAAGATTAGCCTACATTTATAATAGATTTAATGGAAGGTTAGAGATCTCTCATTCTCTTCCAATATTTTCAATTAGTGAGTCTAATTATTTTGTCTACATTGAAGCATTTGGCATGCCATTTGCACACATGCTCTACTGGAAGAGAGGACCCACTCTTTTTGATTTCTCATTGTTCTACTTTTTTGATTTTGGGTTAGGTAATTCTAGGTCTATTTTCTATCACTACAAATTTATTTGCTATCACTACAAATCTTTCTCGCGTGTGTGTTCTCCAAATGCACATTGATCCCCTTTTATAATCATCTCATTGAAAAACCAATGGCCATGATTTAATCTCAATTGATGGCTAAGATTAACTGGACTCTAACAAACCCCAACTAAATAGTTTCTAGAAGTCTCTAGAGGAATCAATCAATCAATTAATTAATATTATTGGGTTTGGAGACACTTTTCCAAGCTACATAAATTAACACTCCCTCTTAACGAGGAAGGTGTTCTGCATGACACCCAACTTATCTCTAAAGAAGATGAATTTTTCCTTCCCTAATGCCCTTGTCAAAATGTTTGCTACCTGTTGATCTGTAGGTATATACTATAGTTGAACAATCCTCCGTTGTACATAATTCCTGATGAAGTGATACCTAATTTCTATATTCTTAGACCTATCGTGAAACACCAGATTCTCATACAACCTGATGCAACTCTGATTGTCGCAGTGTATCACTGTAGTCTCAACCCTCTAACCAAACAAGGCTACAAGCAACTTCCGAAGCCATATAGCCTCACACGTCACCATGCTAGCTGCTATGTATTCTACTTCTACAAAACTTAGAGCCACAAACTTTTGCTTCTTGTTGTACCAAGAGACAACTCCTGATCCCAAATTGAAGTAGCACCTTGAAGTGCTTTTCATGTCCATTGTATTGCCTACCCAATCTGCATTAGTATATCCCTATCAAATTGATACCATCACCTCGAGCATATCTGATCCCATACTCGATTGTACCACACAAATACCACAACACATGCTTTGCCACTATCTAATGCACTCTCTTCAGCTCAACCATGAACTGACTAAGAGAGTTTAATACAAAGGATATATCTGGCCTGGTGTTGACCAAATACATGAGAGATCCAATCAACTGTCTGTATAAGGTGGGGTCTAAATCCTTCTCCCTAGATGATTCTATCTTCTTCCAATTCATGATCATAGGTATAGACATGGCTCTGCAATCCTCCATCTTGAACCTCCTCAAGATTTTGATGCAATATTTCCCTTGTCCAAGGAAAATATCTCCATCTATCTGCCACACCTCCATGCCTATAAATTAGTGCATAAGCCCAAATTGTTCATCTCGAACTCTGATGCAAGGTCCCTCTTGCACTCCTCGATGAGCCCTAGTGAACCTGTTAAAAACAAGTCATCCACATATAGAACAAGAATGAGAACCTCACCTCCAACCACCAAGTAGTAGAGATTAGCATTCGTATCACTCTTCATGAAGCCCATTCCTTGCAAGTATCTATCAATGTGCTCATACCACACCTTGGGAGCTTGCTTGAGTCCATACAATGCTCTCTTCAATCTACACACATGGGTTTCCATGTTGTGTGCTACAAATCCCTCAAGTTGTTCTATGTATACCCTCTCTACCAATTCACTATTAAGAAATATTGTCATGACATCCATTTGATGGATCTTCCATCCCATCTATGCTATAAGCGAGATCACAACTCGTATAGAAGTATACCTAGCCACTAGAGAAAATATCTCCTCATAGTCTATTACCTCCTTCTAAGAGAACCCCTTGGCCATGAACCTTGCCTTGTATTTCTCAATGCTACCATCTGCACTATGCTTGATCTTATAGATCTAGTGTGATCCAACCACTGCCCTATTTGTCAATCTAGGCATAACCTCCCACACATCATTTTGCACTATTGAGGTATATTCCTCAACCATCACATCTGGGTAAAAGCAAGAAGTTGAGTACACGAAGAGGGGAAATTTCGGGCAACAAAAAAAATCTCGTAGTAAATGCGTACGCATTTTTAAAAAACGCGTATACGTTACGAAACGGGTACTCGAACCTAAATCCGAATGCGTACGCGCTCAGGAATGGGTACGCGAGCCTAAAACGTGTATGTGTTATGAAATGCGTACGCGTTACAAACGCATACACGTTTCATAACACATACGCATTTTAAACGCATATGCATTTGTAAACGCGTACGCGTTATTGAAAAGTATTTATTTTTTTTAAATAAACTGCTGGCTTTTCATTTTATCCACTATTTTTGGCGAACCGAGAGAGGTCAAGCAAGAGCGCGTACGTGTTTAGAGGCTGTTGCTCGCTCCTCCCGTCAACACACTTGACCTCTGAGACCTACAGGTTAGTTGATTTCTGCCCTTTTTTGCTTTGTATCTTATTTTTTTGTTTTTAAATTAGTATTTAAGTTTTTTTTTGTTTAATGCATTTTATTTCAATTTTTAATAGTTTTAAATTGTATTTAAAAAATAAATAACGTTAAATTATAAATTGAAAACTATATTTTATCTAAACCTAAATTGGACATAACTTAGAAATCTAAACCCTAAAACGTAAAACTAGAAACCTCTTAGAAACCTTTCTCCCCTTAGGTGAGCTAAAATTAGAAACCCTAATACAATTTTATCTCTAACCTTAACCCTAACCATAATTTTAACCCTAGCTCTAACCTTAACCATAACCCTAACCCCAAAACTAACTCTAGTTCTTACTCTTACCCTAACCTGAACCCTATCCTCAACCCTAACTCATGTTTTAACCTTAACCCCAATCGTAACTCTAATTTTTACCCTTTTCCTAACCATAACCCTAAACCTATGCCCAAAAAATAACTCTAATTTTAACCCAAACCTAACCCTAATTCTAACTCTAACCCTAACCTTAACCCCAATATTAAGCCTAACCCTCACCTTATCCCTAACCCTAATTATCTATAACCATAACCCTAACTCCAATCTTAAGCCTAACCCTAAACTTATCCCTAACCCTAACTCTAATTTGTACATGAATTACAAACCATAGGTTCCAAGAGAGACACTTAAAACTTATAAAAAATAGGTATTGTAGGAGTCACTTGGATAATAATTCAATGTATCTTAATTACTATCCCTATATGGAATTTCTCATGATTGATTTATGAATTGTCTTCAATGATTTTCAATATTTTTCATCACTTGTTCTACTAACCTTCTGTTTTTATTCAACTCTCATTTATAGTTCTTAAGTGACTATCAGTTTCTATTCAACTCTCATTTATAATATGAATTTTTAATGCTATGATTTTTTAATGTTATAAATGAAAAATATTTTCAATTTGTGCATGTTCAATGTGATTTTTAAATAACTTTGAAATTGTGTGCATTATTTAATTAGTTTGTTGATATAGATTTTTTAATTGTTTAACATGCAGTTGCCATATCATTTCTCGTCCATGGATCCACTTTTCACTTTAGAGGATTTCATGCCTAATCCAGAAATTCCTATAGATCCTGGTGCACACGCCACCCCACCACATGAGGATATGCCTCACTCACCTCTGCATTCTCCACCACCTGAACCCCCACCCCCTCCTCCATTTGACCAAAATCAACTAAGAGACAATATTCGAGCCAACTTAGTTGTGATTCAAGGGAACATAGATCTCATAAAAAATGAGACTAGAATCCCTCCACATCTCACACGGTTTGCATCTACAATGCAAACTATTGTCGATTCTGTTCGATCTATCGATGCGGACCTAGATAGGTTCCATCAATGGAGAGAAGAGAGGAGACAATTCTATGAGATGGGTTGTCATATAAAGAAATCAATGACCTAAAAATCACTAAACAAGCTATGTGCCAATATTTTGTGAACCCCCAAACAAACGAACCAATACCACCCACAAAAAAAAGAATTTCAATTTTATGGTGTAGGCACCCGCAGATAGCTGCAAATTTTTGGGAGAGATGGTGGATGGTGTTTGATACTCCACCACATGGCAACAGTGAGGTGCCCTTATATTTTTTGAGAAAGTTATGGGCTGAGTTTGAGTTGGGTAAAAAACCCAACTATTTTGATATGAGGTCATTTCAGGGAGCTGGGCGTGGCATGCCCCAACATAGACTAGGAGCACATGTCGATCCTCAGCGACGTGCTCCAGTTGCGCCTCTTGTTCCTCCCTCTCTTCTCCTCATATTCCCATTGCATTTCAGCAACAAACCATCTCTACACTAGGAGCATTGAGTTCACTTGACATCTCACACAGCCACCACCGGCGGGCAATACAGAGCTGGAGGCTCTATAGGGATACTCAGACATCCACTTCAGGTGAGGCACATGCATCTGGGGCGGGATCATACCTAAATTTACTATATTATGAGGATTGTCCCACACAGGTATGTTCATCTTTTGAACTTAAATTTAATTCAAGTTTGAAATGTAAAAAAATCATGTAAATAATAACATCAAACTATATATATAATATAATATTAATTCAATAATTTTGTGTTTGATGTATAGACACATGATGACGTGATGCCCGAAACTCAATATCATCATCGTGTGTATATGTCGAGTGCTGTAGATTTGGGCTCACCTTTTCAATAGGTACTTGAACCAAAATATATTAAATAATTTGTGTGTCCATATATATATATAATTTAATTTGAATTTGTACACATGTGTGAATTGATATATTATATCTAGATGCAGGGAAGTCATACTATTCCTAGTATTGACGAGCCACAAGTTACAGTGGTGAGCGCTCCTGAGACATCATCAGCTCAGGTGTGTGCTTTCAAAAGTTTGTTAAGTTTAAATTAAATACACATCATAGATCTAATTTAATTTTTACATTTACATACACATGTGTGAATGATCTATATGAACTGTTGTACATCTATATGTAGGGATTTGATGAGATAACCATGGCGGGCCGCGCACCTGAGACATCATTGACATCTATTCATGGGCAATCTCAGGTGCGTGATCATGAGGTCATATCATTCGAGGTTGTAAACTTTACTTTAAATCTCCTATACAATTTTTACGAACATTATATATATATATATATATTCAAGGTTTTCACATATTGTTTGCTTTATATGAATATGCAGGATATAGTGGATCAGGCATTTGCATCTTCTCAACAGACAGTTATGTTACTTGTTGAAGAAAATGTGCCAGTTGATTCACATGACCATATGGTAATTTATGCATACTAGAAATCATTTTTAATATATTTAGTCGATATTTAATTAGTTTTTTTAATCTAAAAGTTTATATTTTCAATTTTAAATATGTTTAATTATATCAAAATTTCTAAATAAATTTAAATCTAATTTCGAGTTTCTTGAACTCTTTTACAGCATGATGCAGGTACATCTAGTCAACGTGGAACAAAGAGGAGACTTGATTTGACCGATCAGCCTGAGAGTTAGATAGTTTTATATTTTATGGACTACAAACCTCTAGTTTCATTTCAATATATGTGTTGGACTTGACATATAAATTTTATGGACTATGTAGATCTCTAGTTTTATTTTGAACATGTTATTATCATATATGTGTGTTTATTTATATCAGTTGACTGTAATATGATGATTATATATGCAATCAATTATGAGATCATGTTATGTTCATTTTCATAATTATATGCATTTATATACATATCTATATATTTATATTTTATCAAATTTTCAAGTAATACATGCACTATATAATAATTCTTATCTAGAATCAAATTTCATATATATATATAACTTATCAGATGGTTAGGTGACAAATTAAAACATTCCTTCAATAGTTTCTTAAATCATATTCATAATAAATTAAGGGCAAGTAATTCTAACTATTTTCCAATTACATAGCAAATATTTGAATCAATAAAAAAAAAACCATCTCCTTGTATGTATATTTAATGTATAATCTATACAATTGAATAATTATATAAAATGTGGTAAATAGAAGACACATGAAATATGTATAATCTATACAATTTGAATAAGATATTTAAAAAGTGACATCGAACAAACATATATAATGTACATCAAGAAGTTTAATGTACAACTATATAACATGATGAATTAAGGGGACCTAAGAGGTTGGATTAAGGGGAGTTGATAAAATGAGTTAAAGTGATGTAAGAGGGTGGATTAAGGGGGAGTTGAGAGAATGAGTTGAAAGGATGTAAGAGAGTGGATTAAGTGTATGCAAGAGGGTAGACTAAGGGAGCTGATAGGAATGGGAGTTAGAAGGGATGCAAGAGGTGGATTAAGGGGGAGTTCATAAAATGAGTTAAAGTTAGCGTAAGAGAGTGGATTAAGGGGAGAGGGTGATTAAGGGAGTTGATAAAAGGAGTTAAAGTGGATGAAGAGGTGGATTAAGGGGAGTTGAGAGAATGCGCGAAAGGGATGTAAGAGAGTGATTATGATGCAAGAGGGTGATTAAGGGGAGTCATAGAATGAAAGCGTTGAAGGATGCAAAAGGTGATTAAGGGGAGTTCATAAAATGAGTGAAAAGCACGTGAAGAGAGTGGATTTATGGGAGTTGATAAATGAGTTAAAGGATGTAAGAGGGTGGATTAAGGGGGAGTTGAGAGAATGAGCTGAAAGGATGTAAGAGAGTGGATTAAGGGGATGCAAGAGGGTAGATTAAGGGGAGCTGATAGAATGAGTTGAAGGGATGCAAAAGGGTGGATTAAGGGGAGTTCATAAAATGAGTTAAAGCGACGTAAGAGAGTGGATTAAGGGGAGTTGATAAAATGAGTTAAAGTGATGTAAGAGGGTGGATTAAGGGGGAGTTGAGAGAATGAGTTGAAAGGATGCAAGAGAGTGGATTAAGGGGATGCAAGAGGGTAGATTAAGGGGAGCCAATAGAATGAGTTGAAGGGATGCAAGAGGGTGGATTAAGGGGAGTTCATAAAATGAGTTAAAGTGACGTAAGAGAGTGGATTAAGGGGATGCAAGAGGCTGGATTAAGGGGAGTTGATAAAATGAGTTAAAGTGATGTAAGAGGGTGGATTAAGGGGAGTTGATAATATGAGTTAAAGTGATGTAAGAGGGTGGATTAAGGGGAGTTGAGAGAATGAGTTAAAGTGATGCAAGAGGGTGGATTAAGGGGAGTTGATAGAATGAGTTAAAGTGATGCAAGAGGGTGGATTAAGGGGATGCAAGAGGGTGGATTAAGGGGAGTTGATAGAATGAGTTAAACCCTAAACCCTAAACCCTAAAATGAGTTAAACTTACATAAGAGGGTGGATTAAGGGGATGCAAGAGGGCGGATTAAGGGGAGTTGATAGAATGAGTTAAACCCCAAAACCCTAAACCCCAAAATGAAAGCAAAACTTGCTACAAGAGGGTGACTAAGGGATGCAAGAGGGTGGGATTAAGGAAGTGATAAATGAGTTAAACCCTAAACCCTAAACCCCAAAATGAGTTAAACTTACATAAGAGGGTGGATTAAGGGGATGCAAGAGGGTGGATTAAGGGGAGTTGAGAGAATGAGTTAAAACCTAAACCCTAAACCATAAAATGAGTTAAAGTGATGTAAGAGGGTGGATTATGATGTAAGAGGGTGGATTAAGGGGGAGTTGATAGAATGAGTTAAACCCTAAACCCTAAACCCTAAAATGAGTTAAAGTGATACAAGAGGGTGGATTAAGGGGATGCAAGAGGGTGGATTAAGGGGAGTTGATAGAATGAGTTAAACCCTAAACCCTAAACCCTAAAATGAGTTAAACTTACATAAGAGGGTGGATTAAGGGGATGCAAGAGAGTGGATTAAGGGGAGTTGATAGAATGAGTTAACCCCTAAACCCTAAACCCTAAAATGAGTTAAACTTACATAAGAGGGTGGATTAAGGGGATGCAAGAGGGTGGATTAAGGGGAGTTGATAGAATGAGTTAAACCCTAAACCCTAAACCCTAAAATGAGTTAAACTTACATAAGAGGGTGGATTAAGGGGATGCAAGAGGGTGGATTAAGGTGAGTTGATAGAATGAGTTAAACACTAAACCCTAAACCCTAAAATGAGTTAAAGTGATGTAAGAGGGTGGATTAAGGGGAGTTGAGAGAATAAGTTAAAGTGATGCAAGAGGGTGGATTAAGGGGAGTTGATAGAGTGAGTTAAACCATAAACCCTAAACCCTAAAATGAGTTAAAGTGGATTAAGGGGTGTTGAGAGAGTGACTTAAGGGGATGCAAGTGGATGGATTAAGGGTAGATATATGAGGATATTGATTGAGGGGTCCTAAGAGGATGAATTAAGAGGTGTTGAGTGAGTGACTTAAGTGGATGCAAGTGGACAAATTAAGGGTAGATATATGAGGGTATGGTTTCCAAGGTCCTAAGAGGATGGATTAATGGTAGTTGATAGAATGACTTAAGGGGCTGCAAAAGGATGGATTAATGGTACATAAGAGGATGACTTAAGGGGTTTTAAGAGAATGGCTTAAGGGGATATGAAATCAATTATAAAGTATCAATTAAATGTATCTAGAACTATATATAGTTACCTGTCTCTAGATTGAAATTCCATTGTAATATATGTGCATCTCCTCTCTTTTTTGCAAAGCATCTAATTTTGGGAGACCTGAAACAAAAAATGATATAAAACTTTAATTAGGAAATGATTAAAGACAAATATATATATATCAATTAAATATATATATGACTAGATATGCTTACCAATATTTATTTACTCTATTGTACCATCTGCATCCTCTCTTTTTTTTAATGCATCTATGATTGTCTCGTGATCATCCATTGAAATTGTCCATAAAACTTTATTAGCAGGCCTCCCTTGATATCTAACTAGTTTTATATTGGTTGCCAAATCAAATGTGAATAATGCATAATTTTCTGTAGTTCTATAATCTTCAAATGTAGGTGTTTATTCTTTCTCTACCGTAAATATTTTCGCTAAGTGCTAAATAAATAAATCCAATGGAACTGTAAATTTTTTTTTGATATACTCAAAGTTGTCACCATCTACTCTATATGCACCAACTTATGTTTCTCTCAACACACAGCTAACCAAAGACTGGCCCTGGGCTTCATCCCTCTTGAGGTGCAAATAACAGCATTGCCACATGTCCTACAAAATAAATACAAAAATTCAATAAAAGTGACTTATATTTAACTCTATATAAAACATGCATACATACAAAAATCTAACCCAATAAATAATGTACCTTCTTGTACAAGCGATCTGAAAACACGTATCATAATCATCCTGATGCGTAACACTTGATTATCTTCAATTGTCATTTCATGTTGAACATGTGTCAATGTAGGCGCTAAAGCTCTTTGTTGCCATTGTTCGACCCATTCCATATTTTCACATGCTTGCCAATCACCTACAATACAAAATTGACAATAGCATGCCAACTCCCTTGTCCATATTGTCCATGTGTTTGCATTTGAACTCTTAAATGAATGCCATTTTGCACTTCCATTAATTTTTTCACAATCCTGTCGAGAAAAAATATCATTTTCTTCAACTAACCAAAAGAAG